>CM036604.1:10600000-10792500 GCA_020745705.1 Hemiprocne comata
GATCTAAATGGTGACTACACCTTATCATGAGACCAGGAAATTCTAACAAAAGCTGATGGGAAGTGATTGGAGGGTGAGGGAGCAGCTGGTAGGTGGGAGCAAGCTACTTCAGCAGAGCTGCTCCTGATGGCTGGCAGAGGTGCTGAGCTACTGCAGCTTGTGGGCTTGGAAGTTGTGATCAAACTTTGGTGTTTTGGAAAGTTTCCCATGCCCACATCCCATTTTCTGATGTTGAATAGAAAAGCCCACTGTTAAAGCAGTTGTCAAAAGGTGCCCATTTAACATGTTAAAGAGGAATACAAGTTATGGAATATTTTAGGCTAGGTGAAAAATAAGTGCCAATTAGTATTTCATGAGTTTGTCAGTAGCCTCAGAGAATTCCAGGACCTTGTTGTCTGATGCCAGAATTACTAGGAGTGAGTGCTTTGCTCAGGTCTGGGAAGAAAGGGTTTAATCTCTCTGTGTCAAGAAGGAAATGGGACTTGTAAAGCCCTGGGATGCATAAAGCCACCTAAAAAGGCCTTGTCCAATCCTATGACCAGAACAGTGAGGGTACTTCCTGAAGAAGGATTTGATTTTGTTCTGCCATTACCTTCACTAGCAGCCATGCTGTCCTTCCAAAGATAGCTAGGGTGGGGGAAGGAGAGGGTGAACAGCATGAGAGCCCCTTTGCAGGCCTGCCCAGTCATCCTGGTGTGTGGATCCTGGGAACAGGCCATAGTGTGTACCCTTTGACTAATCCTCTACCCTGACCAGGATAGGGAAAGATCAGCAGAGGTCAGCAGGGATTTACTAATATAAGCACATGCCTTCCTGTTGTCATGGAGACATAACTCTTTCCATTCCTTTATTCAGAGTTTATTCAGTAGTCTTACTCTGATACTTTAGGTGGAGGTGTTCCCTTTCTGCCCTCGGCCTCGGGCAGTGTGCTGGGCTGGTCAGCAGGAGCACAGCCTGGCTGGGAGGAGGTGTGTCAGGCTGGGGTGTTGAGCATTGATGGTTCAGGCACCTGAAGATGCCTCCAGATCAATTTTTACTGTGGTGCAGCTGAGGGCTGCTGCTGGGAAGCCTGCTGTTCTCACCTCTTGGTTGTCAATTGACTTTTTTCCAGTTGTAATGGGTAGGACAGGTGAAATACACCTGAAGGAAGCCTCTCTCTCCATGAGCCTGCAGTGCCTTTTTGTAAAAGATGATAGTCACAGGGATCAAGATTTAAAATAGCATGGAAGTCAAGATGCTTGACAGAAAATTGAGGCACAAAAGATACTTAGTACATTGTGAATGGATCATAACTTTAGAAACAAATAAATACTTGTAAGCATGAAGCAGTCTTTTCCAAAAATGTTTCACTAAAACAAGAGGAGAATATGCCTGAGTTGTGTCTGTTGCAACTTGTTTAACAGAAAACAGAAGTGCTACACTAGGAGATGCAGTGTGTAAACTCTTTTTTACCTTGTTTGGGAATCCTTCACAGTAACAGGTCCTTAAGGATAAGAGTGCACGTTGTCTTACTCAACACGTGTCACGGGGAAGCATTGTTGGGCATGTGTGTAACCTCTTAAAAGCATTGCAGCTTCACTCTGGTATTTTACATCATCTGTGTTTCCGCCTTTTTTTCTAAACTGGACTGTGGGCAAAGTGTGCTGACTTTCTGGGAGAGAGAAGCTGAAGGGATGAGAAAAATTGGACACATGCAGACTTAATTCTCATCCTGTTGTCTCAGAAAGCTCCACTTCTGATTGACCCAAAGATAGGAAAGACACAATTCCTTTTATCATTAATGTTCCCATAATTAGTTTTTAAAGTGCCCAATCTGACATCCTATATAACTTTAGATCCTACCTTCTCCTGCCAGGTATTTTCTGCTTCCTGAAATGATTCAGGCATCTAGGAATGATCAAAGCCACAGCTGGAACATGTGAACTTGAGCAAGTTTTCAGAGCCTGAACTTGTGGAAATATATTTCAAATTTTCAGTGGGAATCCAGAAATAAAATATACCATTTTCTTTGGCCTTTCCTTTTGCTAGACAGTTGTAATATTTATATTATGTGCTGAAATAAACCACCTCTATGTTACAGAAACTGGAAAAACCTAACTTTCTAATTCTGTAATACCTCTAATGTAAAGTATTAAAGGTTTGGAATAATTTCATCTTACTGGACACTTGTGAAAATAGATACTTCTAACTATTTTTTAAGTTGGGCAAACTGATACACAATGTGGAACTGGGTCATATAAGCTCACATTAAGTTTTTGGCATCCCAACTCCTCTGGCCTTTGTGTCTGTGATGATGAGCATTTTGCTGAGAGCTTGTACACAGGAGATAGTGAAAAGATGCAAATGTGAATGCAGAGCACATGCATGAGCAGGTGCTCAGAGATGGGTATTTTCAGTAAATGCCACTGACTTCGCCTAGAATTTTTTTTGTTTTTGTGAAGATTATATTGTTCCATTTGAGTAACATATTACATATAATTTAAAAAGACCAAAAACACTTTAATCACTTGTCAAAATTGTCCTTCAGTATGAAGGAAACAAGGTCATCTCTGGGTTGATAACCCCAGTGCCACTTCCTTGTTGGAATTTTAAGTGGCCATTAAGAGCACCTTTGAAGGTAGTTATCAGTGAAGCAGTGTGAGGAGTTAAAAACTTTGGGTACCATGTGCATGGTCAGGGTGACAATTAAGGGGACCTTGGGAATCAATGAGTTAAGCTGCTAAAATTGAAGTGAGGGCGAGGTCCATGAAGGTGTGGCACTGATCTTCTTCCATGAGGTCAGGTGTATCTCCAGCTTGAGAGCATCCATCCTCTGCCATAGTTTCTCAGGGCTTTGAAGAAACAAACTTGGGAAAAGCAAAACCAAAAAATGGAAGCCAGTGAGCAATGCCAAAGCAGCACCTCACCAGTGGTCAAGTAATGAAATGACTGGAGCTCCTTGTCCTGTTCAGTGTCCTACACAACAGCAGCTCTTAATGGTCTCTAATAAAACCTTTGGCTGCAGCACTAACAGTGTCAGGATGGGGGGAGGGAGGCTGTGAAAGGAGTTACCTCAATGCAGCTCGTGTTGTGGGGGAAATTACCACTGAGATTTCACAACACATCTGAGATAATGGAGAACAGACAAAGTTGAGGGGTTTTGTTTGTTTTTTAAAGAAAAGGACAGAAACCTTCCTGCAGCTCTTTGAGATCCTCCCCTCCTCCCACGCTGTCTTTATCAGTTCCCAGAACTCTCTCTGCTGGTGCAGCAGCTTCTTGTCCTGGTTCACTGAAGTAAGAGATGTCCCAGGATGCTGGGAGAGAGACAGTGAACTCCTACCAGGGGGATCTCAGATTGCCCAGCATCTCATTGATTTCTGATTTCTCTTTTTATGAGTAGAAAACTCTCTGTTGCAACTGCCCTTTGACAAGATCATTTAGTAAAGGTATAAAGTATAAAATTATTAAGGCCAATTATTAAAACAAAGCCTGGTAATGCAGCTTGTTTGCCCTAGAGTGATACAAAGGTCACAAACCTCATCTTTTAGGGAAACTCTTTGTCAGCTACCTTTAAAGTGCAAAACCAGACCTGTCCTGACAGTGCTCAATGAATGCTTTATATGCAACTCTGTTAGCCTTTGAAGTTCCTCCTAATCCATCCCTAAATGCCTGGAACGTATTCTTCAAAGAAGCTGTCGTCTTCTCCAGTTTCATTTCAGAGTAGGGTTGCAGGATAGTGTGACTGTAATATATTTTAAAATGTTTTTTTCCCTTGCAAACATCACTGATTTGTATTCTCCTTGTGAAATGTAAAGGAAAAAATCTCAATGTTATTGTTAATCCAGCAACAACCACTTTTTGGGAAAACTATAAACTTTAATCATTCTGCAACTTCTTTGACTTGATTTTCACCATTTTCCTGAAACGGCATAGTCGAATTACATGTTTTCATGGTCGGTATATTGTGCAGCAGGAAAAAGTAATTTATTCCTTTGCTTGATTAGTATTTTGTGCATATTCATATGCTAGTTGCTTTTCTGTAATAATCCATCCTGGAATCGAGGGGAATTATTGTATGACATAGGACAGATGGCTGAAAATAACAAAACCAGAGTGAAAAATGCCATACATGTTCTTTCTCAAGCTAGGTGGTAGTCTAAGCCTTTGGTACCCATTTAGTACATGGAATTCTTGCAGAATTTCCTGGCATTTAACTTCCTGGGGACATCACAAGGGTTGTTCTCTTCTCACTGCTGAAATCCCCCTTTCTGGCATCACTCTGGAACAGGTTTTGTTTTGAATTAGTGTCTCATCCATGGTGAATTATTTACCCAGAGTTTAGCACTGCCACTGAATGAGTATTGGGGGTATATATACTATATTTACACAGTGGTATGTCCTTGGGAAATATTCCAGTGTAAGTACAGGCACACTAAACACAGGGGAGTATATATGATATAATCGTGGAGTTAGTGTTGTTAATATGCCTGTAACCTTGTCTGAGTAGGGCAAGCACATGGGTCATTTTCTGCAAGCTGCAGTTGACAGAATGATTTGAAGTTACTCAGATATTGTTTCATTTCTCGGGATTTACGCTGCATTGTGTGTGCCTTGGGAACAGTGCTGTTACTGCAGGATGTTTGTTCCAAAAAAAGGGACATTTTCCTCCAAAATGAGGTCCTGCTGATGTAATCACTTTTAGACTTGACTAAGGCAATATCTGGTCATGAAAAGTAGCTAAAGCTAATACAGTAACAATGCAGGAATTCAGCTTTTCTCTAAAAAGGTACAAAAAGGTGTGTCTGTTGTGAAAGAACTTAGGAAAAGACAGGAAATAGCAAAGGGATTTAATGTTTATTTGCAAGAAGCATTTAGACTGACTATGTGTAATGGAAGCAGAAGTCTCTGCATGTAGCCTTTGAAATGGCTTCAGCCTGTCCACACTAGCAGTGCTTGGTGCTTCTGTTGAGGTGTGAATTTCTTTGGGAATCTGCTGCAAATCGGAGTCATTCTGGACATGCAGTGGAATTGGTCTCACTTGTGCTCCCAGCCTCTGGAAAGTGCAGGCTGGGACTGGTCACTCATTAAGTGTACAAAGGCTCGTATCTCCTGCCTAGTAAAGCTCTTTTGCAAATAGTTTCCTGGGCTTCCACTCTAATTGCTACAGAGATTCCAGGCAGATTCCGTCATCCTTGTTTTCTGCCTGACTGGGAATCTGAGAATAAAAGGGTTGATGGCAGAATAATGAGATTGCTGGACAGTGCAATGCTCAGCAGCTCTCCCCAGCATCACATGAGAGAGGAGGGGAGGGTGGGCCTAGAGATGATGTGGGGAAGAGAAAGGACTGTCTAAATCCCTGGGCGCCCTCTCTCCCCCATCAACACTGCCTCTTAAAAGAAGACTTAGAAACTCTACAGTCTTTTGGTGGGAGGAATTTGGGGGAGGTCAGGGCAGGGGCAGGCTTTTGTAAACCAAAGTCTCCTATAAATCCTTTTCAGGCCCTGAAGCTGGATGCCTCCACCTTCAGGTACAAAGAGACTGGGGAGCTGATGGGGCAGAGAGTTGATAGAAAACCACTGACACAGATTAACTACGGGGTGTGTAGAAGGTGCACCAGAGCAAGGCAAACATGACCAAGAATGGTCTGGGATAATGATGGCATGAGTAAAAGAATGCATAAGGTCAGCTAAGAAGTGATGCTGCGGTGTGTGATCCTGGCAGATCCTCAGCATGGAGCATGGCATGTGAAAACAACAGTTCTCAACCAGCAGGAAGGCAGCGAGGGCCTAGGGTGGTGAGCTGTGGGTAGTGTCCACTCTCCACCTCCAGTTCTGTGGAGTTTCTCAGTGACTGATGTGCCCTACAGCTGAAAGGGGTTGTTGAACAGAGAGTTCATCTTGTGAATGGATTTAAGGTGATATGTTTCATTGCTCTCAAAGTGACCAAAGGCTGAATAAGCACAAGTAAAATGGTTGCTTTGTGAGTGCCTCCTAAAAAACAGCCATGTAGTCACTCGAATTGGCAAGAAACTCCTGATTGCCATCATATGAAGGCACACTGTGTTATCTTCTTTATAGTAAATGTTTCATTCTCCAGTATCCTTCTCAGCTAATGGTTAGAAGAGCCCCTTGCACTGTGAAATTTAAGTGGGCAGTCTCTGAGCTATAATACGTGGTGATCAGCACAAGAACTTTCTTCTTTAGGGTTACAGATGCTGACTAACAAAAAGTCTCATTTCTCAACAGGAACCTCATACTCTGAAAATGGTAGCAGCTGTTCCTCATCCCCGTGTGAAAATGGTGGCAGCTGTAAGGATTTGGAAGGGGGTTATCAGTGCACCTGCCCTATGGAGCCTGTAGCCTACATGGGCATAAACTGTGAACTCCTCTATGATGCATGCAGTAAACATGAGTGTCCTGCCCAAAGGATTTGCAACGGGACTCCAGGACTCCTGGAATATGAGTGCATCTGTATGCCTGGCTTCACAGGTATTGACTGTAACATTGATATCAATGAGTGTGAGAGCAGCCCTTGTGAAGATCCCAGATTTGAGTGTGTAGATAGTGTAAATGGATACACCTGTAAATGCCAAACAGGACTGACTGGAGAAGACTGCCAAACAGAAAGCTCTGTGTGCTCTAGCCACCCCTGCCTAAACAATGGGACATGTGTTGAGGGTCCTGAGGACTATTCCTGCATCTGCCAGCCTGGCTTCAGCGGGGCCGACTGCGGGGACAACATCGACGAGTGCGCCTCCAGCCCCTGCCAGAACGGAGCCATCTGCCGAGACAGGGTGAACGAGTACAGCTGCTTCTGTGTGCCTGGCTTCCAGGGGTACAACTGCGAGATAGACATCAACGAGTGTGCGTCCCGGCCCTGTCAAAACAACGGCACCTGCCTGAACCAGATGGACCGTTACCTGTGCCACTGCGGCCCTGGCTACACAGGTACCCTTCGTGGCGGGTGCTGGCCGGGTGGTTGGGTTACACCTTGCAGCTCGTGCAGTGCCACAGTAGCCTGCTGCTGGGTCTTGTAGTGTTAGTAGCTGTCCTGAGAAGCTGTTGTTGTACAGCCATGAGACTAAAATCTCTCTTGCGTGATTAGTATTTCTCAAGTGTTTGATGTTGTGTGTAAGTAATGGTGTAGGGCTTATTGTTGTGGCTTCTGGGAAATAGTTGAAGCTTTGATTTCCATGGATGGTGTGGATGTTGAGAGACATGGATCCAAGAGTGAAAGTGAGGGGACTGTCTGAGACTTGGAAGTACTACATACAAGGTAGATGTGATTAACTCTCAGTATGAAATTAAAGGAGACTTATAAGAGAAGAGCTTTATTATCAGCAAATGTATACTCAGTGTTTCCAAATAGAGCTTATCTCTGCCTATCTGGTCTGCAGTACTAGTCCTGCAAGATTTTTCTGGAATGAAGAGGTTTTCAGTTGGAGATTTCTTTTCCAATTCTTTCACACCCAGCATATGTATTTTTGCCATGTGACAGAAATCTCTCTTTTTTTGTGCATCTGTGCTAATGGTGGCTCAGAGAGTAATCTACACCTGTGAGTTATCTGTGAGGGAGGCAGTGGGGGGTTCTCCTGCCCCCAGCCCTGTTTATCAGGGTGGAATGCAGTTGCACTGCGCCCATGTCTGCCTGGTACCACCTAGCACATGAACTTTCTCAGCCTTCCTCCTTGTCACAGACTGAAGTGTTTAAAGGAGGTTACTGTGAAGGAATGCTGCTGATTACCAGTGGAATGAGGAGAAGTTACAACATCAGGAATGCAGTCCCTGATGCTGACTCATTCTGATAAAAATGAACAGAGATGAAGGGGGAAAAAAAAAAGCAGAATTTCTCTGTAGGCCTTAAGATTATGACTGATTTTGAGTATCAAGCATAATTCTGTCTTTGCAAATCAGTTTCTTTTTTATCTTTATGCTGAATTCTCAATTCAGGATTGTGGGATTCCCCTGCCAAGGAAGTGATGAAATGGCCCAGGCAGCTGGGGGAAGTTGTGCTCTAGGTTATTTTGATGTGAAATATAAGGCTTTGCCTTATGATCTAGAGCTTCATCCAGAGGTTCTGTCACCATTGGCTTGTGAGGCCAGGTTGTTTTCTGGTGCTTGGAGCTGGAATTTGGGTGAAGGAAGTTTTGTGTGGGTATTGACAGGCTTGAACCTGCAGATTAGGGGGCCCACATTCCGTCAGGATTAGGATAGCCATGTCCACTATGTGGTGAGCCTTTGCCAAGGAGGGGAGATTAGATGGATTGGCAGGTGCTTCTGGGATGACTCAGGTTTGGAGGTGATGCCAGGCCATGGACTCAAAGAGGTGGAATACAGTGTGGTAAAACAGTTGCATAGAAGTCATGCAGGAGATCTGTTCTGTCAGGGAAAGTTGAGACTTTGGACCAAAAATGCATGACTTGCTGTTATTTTTGGTTAGTAGTATTGGATCTAACACCTAATTTTTAGTAGCATTTCAGAATAAAAAGACTTACTGATATCTAGTATCACTGTAATTAGGATTTTGCACTGCTTTAATGCTTTTTTCCTAGGTATCTAAAAGCAAGTTACAAATATTATTTAAACAAATGGAACAATGTTTTGGAGAAGCAGGCAGAGATCACTTTTCCCATACCCAAAATGCAGAACACTGGATCTGATTAATAGCAGTGCAACACAAGTGAGGAGTACTATGTACTAAAACTGTAAGAGCTATATCCTATCTAAAAGTGTAAATAACACTGACTAGCACTGGGATTCTTCTCTTCCCATCCCTGTCCTCCCTGCCCTCAAAGGATCTCAAACCAAAACAGCTATTATTAGATTTTTAAGAACTATATGTAAGATGAGGATGTAATGGCTTTCACAGAAAATTGATGTAACTTGGAAGTGCTGACTGGCTACTTCAGCAAACCTGAATGAAAGAGACTGAAGCTTCACAAATAGTGGAAAATATTTTTAATTTTGATAGACTAAAATCCAAAGTCTAGACAAAATAATTTTGTTTGCAAATAAAAGTTAAAGGTCCTTAATTTGTAAGAATCACATGGTGTTCATGAGCTTCCAATATTCTTATGGCAAAATTAGAGCAGATCACTATGCTGGCCAGGTTGGGCTCATAACATGGCTTTGGTGGTTCCAGCTCAGAAGTCCAGGCAGAACAGATATACAGTTACTGGATTTGTAACACATAATTTCTCTGTTTTGTAACAAAGGTGTAAACTGTGAGGCTGAAATAGATGAATGTGATTCAGACCCTTGCCAGAATGGGGCCTTATGCAATGATTACATTGGGTTCTACACCTGCACCTGTGCACCGGGTTACCAAGGAACCCACTGCGAGGTGGACATCAACGAATGTGTGAGCCAGCCATGCCAGAACAATGGGACATGTCATGACCTCATTAACAGGTGAGAGAAAGCAGTTTTGTTTGGGCAATTGGATACCAGAACTTATCTTTAGCTCTACTTAGTGTAACCCATGAAAATCAGAGTAGAAGATTTGTGGGTGGAGTTGGATTTAATGAAAGGTATGTCCCAGTGGCAGTAACTGAGAGTGCTTTGTGGCAGTAAGAGAGAAGGCCCCTCCCAGTAACAGAACTCCTAGGATGCTGAAAGGAGGGTAGGAAAATATTCCTGTTATTGCTTCCAGCTGACATATCAGACACAGAGGGAATTGATTTGCAGAGCATGAACAGCAAAGGCAACTGCTGAGAACACACCTGTGTGTCTGAATTTACCTTTTCACAGATGAGGTGTGAACTCAGATGCTGCTGAGGGCTGTCTGCTTAGTCATTAGCAGGGCCTGTTCCTGCAGATAGAATTGTCTTTCTGTTTTGCCCTGTGAGTGGGTATGAGGACTGGCAGCTTAGCTGCATTTGCTCTTTCCTCATACTGGGCTTCGCAGTCAAATTAATAGTTTATGCATTGCTCTGTTTTGCTGCCCCACAGGTACCGTTGTGACTGCAGTGACACAGGCTTCGAGGGGGACCACTGCGAGTTGGATATCCTGGAGTGTGCCTCTGAACCCTGTCTGAATGGGGCCACGTGTGTGGAGGGAGTGAAGAACTACAGCTGTGCCTGCTGGCCAGGTAGGTTAGAAATATATTTTGTGATGTATTGGCATGCTGCAGTGGAGAGCATGTGCTAATGTGCTCTGTTGAAGGAGTAAAGAATTCATGATCATGCTGCATAGTCCAGTGTGATCTTCCATTGTCTGAAACAGCAAGGCTGCCCTTTGCAGCCCATCCCAAGATCCATTTATCTCATTGCTGGGAAGTGCTCCCTGATTCTAATTATAAAATTTTCTTTCTCTTTTCTGCCTTGTTCCATCATATGTTTTTCTATCATGAGGTAATACTTTCCTGCAAATTGATTATTTGGCTCCTGCATTTGACGTGGTGGAGAAGGTGGAGGGCACTAGGACTTCCTACTAGATGAGCTGCAGTGTCTTCTGGGTCTTATTCTCACCTTCAAGGCAGCCACAATATTTGGGAGACTGGGTTTTGGTGAGGCTGTGTTAGATGTTGATACTGATGTCTCCTGGCAGGCTACACAGGGCAGCACTGTGAGGAGGATGTGGATGAGTGTGCAGCAGATCCCTGTCACAACGGAGGTGTGTGCTTTGAGCGATCCAACCCAGCCCACTATGGGACACAACCTGACTTCCCCAGTAATTTCAGCTATAGCCAGGCAGCTGGTTTCTTCTGTTGGTGCCAGCCAGGATTTGCAGGTGAGCTATGCAGTGAATGTTCACCCTGTCTGCAGCTGATAGGTGCTGCATTGTTTGACTGGGTAGGAATGGAGCAATGTTATCTGTGCAGCAGCGATCACTGAAGGGCTGGTACCTCAGAGGGGGGCGGCCGATGCACCAGGAAGGTGCTTTGGTGGATGGATCCGTTCAGCTCTTTGAGTGGCATCCCCTGTCCAGCGAGCCTGGCTCCAGGCTGAGGCCACAGCCCATGCACTTTCCAATTGCTTTGATGAGTGCCCTCTGGCTATGCAGGTGCCAGGGTGTTTCTCTTTTTCACTCATGCCCATGGCAGAATTCATCCCTGGGGGGGGTATCTATGAAATGCCTCATTAGAGGAAACTTGGTTCCATGGAGTCCCAGATAACTGTTCTAGGTGTTTCCTTGATGAGACAACTCTCATGACAGCACGTGTATAATTGGAGCAGCTAGAAGAGGGGGTGCTTGGTATCTTGCTCTTGGAGCAAGAGGCTTTGTGTTGTTCAACTGAAATATCACAGTTTCCCTGGTTTATAGATATGTATAAAAGGCTGGATTTAACAGCTGGGGAAATGCCCTGGTAGGAAGGGCTAAACAATATTTCTTTATTTTTCGAGAGAAAAATGAGAATTTGGTCCACTATTGTTCAAATGGGGATGGTTCAGAGGTTCTGATCCTGCCACTGCTCCCTTTCATGACACTGGAAAGTCATTTGGTATTTCCATACTTCATTTTCTCTAATTGTTTTGGTGGAGAGTATCTGTTTGCCAGTGCCTAGAGAGACATGCTATAGTTCCAGAAATTTTTGGCATTTTTAGATGACAGAAAAGAAGTACAAAAAATTATGAATGCAGTTGTCATTCAGATTCTTTCTTTCACTGATGCATGTGTGCACTTAAGAGACCTGTTTGTGTTTCCATTTCAAAGGGGAGACCTGCTTTACTAACATCGATGAGTGCCAGTCCCAGCCGTGTCAGAATGGAGGGCTCTGTGAGGACCTTGTTAATGGCTTCCTCTGTCACTGCCTGCCAGGTTATTCAGGTAATGGTGGTGAGGGGGTGGCTGGAATCGGGTCCTTCTGGTTAACTAACGCTGAGGTGCTGCAGGACTGGATTCCAGCCCTGGGCAGCCCAGACTGCTGAGCAGGGAGTGTGGGGATGCCTGCAGTTCAGGGCTCAAGTGCCATGGGAAGGCTGTGTGATTTTGGTCAAGGAAGTAGATCGGCTATGAACTAGATTTTTTTCCTAGGGGATTGTATCAAGGTGAACAAAACGAGCTTTCAATAAAAAAGGGGTGCAGCATTCTAGTTGTCACAAGTTACTGACTGTAGCAGATTGGTGCACCCACACATACCTATCTGTAAAACATCTGCATTCCCTAACACCCCTGGATGATAAGAGCCAGCGATTTTTGGCTGAAGGCAGAAATCTGCTGTGTTAGGAGGTCAAAAGGTCTTTGTGATGTGAGCAAATGAAGCCTTCTCTGTTTACAAGGGATAGGGAGTCTGGATTCTTATACAAATGCCCTGCCTGACCCTAATGGGTCTCGGTTTTCTAGCTGAAAAGCTAGGGCATATTGCACGGCAGCTCTGTTGGGAAGGTATGCTGCTAGCTGCTAGCAAACTTCATCTTTGTTTAAAATATTCGTTCTCAGTCTTCTGCATCTTTAAATTCGATGTGTACTCTCTGTTTTGAGCAATGTAACACCAAAAATAAGTTTATAAGAAAGGTGATCCCCAGCACAATCTTGTGCTTTTGAGGTGGGTGTAACCTTTCTGCAGCGTTCCTAGGCTGCCATCTCGTGGGAAAAAGGAAAACTTGAAGCCAGAAGAAGAAAACCTTGTCCTTTAACTTCTTGGAACAGCAGGTAGCAGCATTCCAGAGACAGTATTAGCCTTTATTACATAGGAAAGTTTGTTTTCCTTGCATAATCATAGTGGTTGAGCTATGTTGTCATAACTCTGTGCAGCTCTTTCCTGGAAGACCCGTTACACAGGTACTTGAGCTCCCAGAATCTCAAATCAACTTCTGGTTAACACCTGCTGTAACTGGGCTGAATTCTCTGGGGGGTTTTCTGGCTCTTCTTGATTGATTTGGATTCCTCATTTAGGCTAGGCCAAGAAAAAAATGTGTTTGTAGGTGAGATCTTTGAAAACAGGCTTTTATCTAAGATCTTTATTGCTACTTTCTTAGGTGGTTATAGTGTATTCATGAACTGAGATCTTGTCCAAAGAGATGGTTTAAAGTTTATCCTACTTGTCAGAATTCCAGCTCACATATGTGCCCTGTTCCCTTTTTCTCCCTCAGTGCCCCAGCACCCTTGCAGAGTTCAGAATGTCTTTGTGCTTTGCTGAACTGCAGATCTGTTTAATCCTTTCCAATTCTTAGTGTGCTCATGGGCAGAAAAGCTGACAGAAACACTGGGTGATGGGCAAAGGAGTGCTAGAGTTCATTCTGTTGCATCGAATTTGGGTTCATTAGTACTTGAAGGGGATTAGAAGCAGGTTGCTCTTCTGGATATTGCTTTTGGTAAAGGACTTTGTCTCAGCTGAGCTAGTTCTGACACATTACACAGAGAAGGGCTGGGAGCAGTCTGTGAGATCAGTGAGTGTGTGTGGAGGAGTGAAGCTGACAGGGAAATAATAGCAATTAATCTCCCCTCCTTTGTCAATTAATCCCAGTACAGTCATGCTGGGTAAACAGCTTATTACTTCATATTAGGATCACAGAACAACTTTGTGAAGCTTCCCATAATGTTTCTGTTCAAAACACATTTCTGTGGCAGCTTAGATCTGCCTTGAACTTGGGCTTAAGCTGCCTCCACTGATTAAAGTGAACTTGCTACTCTGATGAAGAATGCTTTCTTGGGGCAGCAGGGGTTCTTTCTGTATTTTTTTTTTCTTCACTCTGCGGAATTTGGGGAGTGTTGGGATAACAATGTGAGTCAGGAGAAATTCTTTCTTTGCAGATTAACTGCCTCAGGGCTGTCTCAGGCTATAGCAGTGCAGGGAGATGAGCCAGCTCCCTCTGAAATGTAGTTGTTGCAGAAGTGGTGCCTGATTGCTGAGGGCACCACATAATGGGGCCTGAAGAGTCTGTTCAGTGTGTCAGTTTGTGCTTTAGCAGAGGAGGTACCCTGAGAGGATGCAAGAAGTATCAGTCAAAAGCTTGCATGGGTACTGAATGAAGTGAGAAGGGGAATGAATCTTGCATGATCTTGGAAATTATGTCACCTGTGGTCAAGAGAAAAAGTGTATTAGGAAATGTCTGTCTTTTAGGAAAACTCCAAAGTGAATTCTTTATTCATAGGGATGATTTCAGTCCATCATGTATGTACTAGGTCACAGTTTAGGTGAGGACATGAAAGACAGGTAACTCCATTTGGAATGGGAACTGATCTTCAATGTAATCACTTAAGTGGAATTTGGCTCATTTGTTCTTCAAAACCTTTTAAATGGCCTGAGTGCTCCCACTCATATTGCCACTACTGCTAAGGTTGTCTTTAGAAAGGCAGGGTCCTAAAACCCAGTGCTGTTCGTTGGTCAGCCTGAACGAGCGAGGAAGAGCACCAGCATTTCAATTCCAGACATCCCTTGGCAGTGGCACCTTGTGAGCATGGTGAAATGGGCTTTTTTGCACATGGCTGAGGAATGCTTCTGCTTTCATGAGAAATCAGAGGGTGATGTGGTAAATTTGGGGGGGATTGTGATTGGGAATCTGTCTCAATATGACTGGAGTGCTTATTGACTGTTTTACTTTGTTCAACCATAACATCTTTGTCAGTTGTTCTTAAAGAAGCAGGATAGCTTCTGCACAGCTGCTATAAATGGTTATTGTGTGAGAGTGCTAGCCCAGATCAAACAGGCTTGAATTCCTGGGTCGTGGGTCATGAAATAAATGGGAGATGCTTCTTCCTTCTAACCACCTTTGGGCAGATTTAATTTTTTTGTGCAGGTATTTCCTGATGTCAGATTTGGTGTAGAGGTGTAGCCTCTGCAGGAAGGGCAGCTAAAAGGTTAAGACAGTAGAGAGATTAGAGGACTGTTCTCCCTTCAGCAGGAATTCTTTTGGTAAATACAGCTGAAGGGAGCTAGGGTACACTTGGTGAGACCTGCCCCTGCTTCCCTTCCATTCCACATTGCATCTCCCTTCTTCATCTAACAGCCCCATGGTTAACCAGACCTTTTGACTTCCCTGCCATCTGATCAGGCTGCTGCCACAGCATATGCTGTGGTCTAGGTCCTGCTTCTGTCTGGCTGTCAGATGAGCTTTGATCAAAAGTGTCCTCTGAGATTCTGACACTTGTGACTGCAGTGTCTGTTTTGAACTAGCCCTTTGCGTAGGTTTTCTGACCACAGACAGGCAGCTCACCATGGTTAAAGACTTTTGAGAGGATTATTAGTGGTGGAGCAACTCTGATGAATTAAATTGGACTTCCTTGCTAACGAAAATGGGTGAAGCCCAGCTTAATGTCATCTTTAGAATCAGGCCAGGCAAGTTCTTGGCAGAGCAGCATCCCAGAGAGACAGAAGAATTCTCCTGGGCATGGTAAGATGGCTGTCTTCTAATGGTGTCTACCAGGAGAGATGACTTCAAGATGTCAGATATTAGACTAGATTCAGTGTGTTGATTTTTCACATAAAGTCTTATCAGCGATGTTTATTATTTTCAGTGATAATGGACTTGCTTGCCAGGAGGCCACCACTTGCAGTATGTGAACTGCTGTGTACACTTCAGGCAGACCAGAGTTTCCTTCCCTTAAGAGAAGGATAGCTCTTGAGGCTAGAATGGGTGTCTCTGAAGCCTGGAAAGAAATTCCCACATTTCTGGGACTCATTTACCAACACAGTGAGGAAGTTGCTAATCTAAGTAACATGTGAAATTTGGAAATTTCTATTCAAAGTTCACTCTCTGTGACATTTTTTTGCTAAGAACCCTCTGACATATTTAGTGTTCTTTATCTTGACCTTCAAGAAGTTCTACAAATTATTAGAAACAAAATAAATCTCTGAATTTAAACCCCATGACTGAATCTTGTAACTTGCATGATTGCCAGTGTCTAAGAATGGGGATTAAATCATCTGATCCTTTTAATTTCTTTAGAATTCTCCAGTTCCAAAGAACCGAAGCAGTTACTCCTCGGTTGTGTATAGTTTGAAACAGATGTTCAGTGATCCACCATTTTGGCTACTAAGTGGTCTTTTACCTTGCATATATATGTACTATTCAGAATCTTATGACTGTGTATTTCTCACTCCTTATTCTGTCTAAGAGAACCCTGGTCTCTATGTATCCTTTAACTGAACCTGGGAAAAGAACCAGTCACAGTTCTAATTATCAATATTTCCTGTAATGAATTTGAAAAGATGTAGTGACTGGGAGGGGATCAGAATCTGTGCTGACTTATGCTGCATGGATTTGGGTTCAATATTCTTTCCAATCAGCAGCATACAGATGGACTGTGTGTATGTAAATATATAATATGTTGGTCTTTTTAGAGGGGTTTAATGCTCTCCAGTCTTCACAGTTGTTCCACGTTATTGCTGCAGTAGGTGGTTGAATGGGCACAAGATAAACACTTATGTTCTCTTGAACAATAACAGAAGGGTCACACTAGCTAATACAGATAGTATTTAAAATCTGTGCTAGGGTAGATCTGTGCCTGCACAGGACCCAGATGCGACTGTCTGGGAAGTTTTGACTCCAAACACTCCACATATCCCTCCCACTTAAAATATCTGTAAAATTGACTGGCATGTTTTGATTGAGTGAAGTGAAGAAAATAAAATAGCTACAAGAGTTGTCAGAATGCTTTAATATCTTAAAGTGATACTGCTAGTGCAGATTCCAGACTCTGACATGTGGGAGTTTTTGTTTGCTTGGACCTGACATTGATACAGATACTCCAAGTTTGGGGAGAAGCTCCCAGATAACATTTCTGCACAGAAATGAGAATCTTCTCTGGTTTTGTTACAACATGAAAGTACAAGTCTGGTTCTAGGAACTTTACAATATGACAGTAACCACGTTTAAAAACAAACAAACAAAAAACAAAACCCAGAACCACAGAGAGAAAAATGAGGTTGCAAAAGCTGATTTTATAAGGTAGTTAATGAGGAAAGAGAGAGCTTTGATTCTGCAATCCCATGTTTGAACCAGCACAGTCAGCATCACACAGAGAATTTCCTGCCACTCAGTTTGACTCCAGAGAAGCAGATCGTGGTCATTCAAACTTGAGACTTTGCTGTGTGAATATTGCAGAGTGGAAATGGCTCTGCTCGTAAGTGCCCAGAACTGGGCACCTGGAGGAAGGAAGCTGCTGGTCCCTGGGTCCAGTCAGTGCTGAGTGCTCAGCAGGGCCTGGCTGCACTTGGAGCTCTCCCTACTCCTATGGTTTGGCTGTTCCACAGGGGTGGAAATGCAGCTTTTTGACTTAGGCTGTAAAAAGAAAAAAAACATGTTTTGCCCTTACTCATGGAATTCGGCATATTCATGTGGGAGGCAGCAAGTGCAAGAGATTTCCTTGACTTTTTACTGTTGGAGCTAATGCTGTGGGTCCTGCAGGGTATTAGTGGAAGGCGCGGGGTGAGGATACGCCGGAGTAGGCATTCTACATGTCAGCACTGACAGGGGCCAGCTGGGAGGGTCAGAGCAGGCTGGATTAGATCTCGCTGCAGCGCAGGTCTCTGCTATATTGGCTAGTTTCATCTCCAATCCCTTTTTGTCTGACTGGCATCAGGAGCTTGCACACATTGTGCCGTTTCAGTCCAGCCTTTTTTGTCATTCCTCCCCCCCGTTCACCCCTGGTTTTTTTCCCTTTACTGTCACAAATGTCCACAAGGAGTCGGCCATGAAATCTGTGCTGATTGGCGTGATCCTGAAGGGAATTTTTCTGCTAGCAGGTAATGAGATCTCTACAGTAACTGCAATGTGTCCTGAATGTTTGCGTGCCTGCCCAGGGCAGGGAGCTGGTTGTGCGATTAGTGGTAGCTGGAGGCATGAGAAGGAGCAAGAATTGACTAGCAAGGAAGAATGTTTTTACTTTGAAGAGACCTAAAGTTATATCTCAGAAACTTTAGGGCAAGGAATTTCCTTGTCGCAGGATGCCTGTGGAGCCATCGTTGTGCTCTGCGTGCAACTTTGGTACAATTCTGCCTTGCTCTGTGCAGTACCCAGCTCTGGGGTGCTCCAAGGCCTGGGTCCTCCTTCTGTACTCAGGGGTACTGTGTAAACACACAGATCCCTCCCTGTTAGTTCTGTCAAACGTTAGTTTTGCTCTTTACAGGTGCTTTTCCAATTTTCCTTTTGGCTTTAATGATTTAAACTCCTTTATTGAGAAGTAGTTTTTGTTTTAACCCAGAGGACAAACCCTTCGCTGGCCTATGCACTTCTCCATCTCCTCCCCCACCGTCTCCTTGAGTAGTAGTACACAGTGGGAGAGAGGTCAAAGCAGTGGGTTGCCATGGAAATGGCAGTAATTGTGCAAAAATAATTGTGTCGGGTCCGTTTGTTGCGGCTAATTCTCCCTCTCCCCCTTCTCCCCCTCCCCTCCTTTTTTCTTTTGATAATAATAATACAAACCCTAATTAGGATGCACCAGGGAAAGGCTGCTAGGAATTCAGCTGTCTTATGGGAGAGGGCAAGACGGTGCTGGCTGGGAAGCCCCACTGAAGCCCCATTTTTCAAGATTGGGCCTGTGAATAGACCTTGTCCTTCAAGGGTTTTTTTTCTATCTGACAGCTAAATTGGAATCTCTCTCTTTAAATTTGCTTGTTCTTTTAAGATATTATTTATCTGTTCAAGTATATGATTTTTACACTGTATACAATGAATCTTTGCTTATTAGTAGCAGCCTCTAATCATTACCTTCATTTGGGGAAGGGTGAACTGTATAGATTTTAAATCCACTTGCATCTATGAAACAAGACTGTTCTCACCACATCGGTAGCACTTTGGAATCTAGTGAATGAATTTGTATTTGCAATGCTGCAGGCTGTTACAGCTCAGCGACTTGTGTCTGTTTCTGACCCAACCCCTGTGGGCTGTTTGCTTGGGTCTGTTAGCTTCAACACTGCTAAATTAACTGGAATGTTTGAAAATACTTGTCTCCAGATAGCAGCCTTTTAAATAACACTTGTCTGATTTTCAGATAACAAATGTCACTGATTTGCGGTTTTTAGTCTTTAACTAGATAAAAAACTCATTTAACATTTTAAAGTCTCCTAATGTTGTAATAAACTAGATTGGCAACATTACTCTTACTGTTGATAGTTCAAATAATTGTAAACATTTGAGCTCAGAAATTTAGAGGGAACAGAGAAGGCTGCATAAGAGTAACTTGGGATTGTCAAATGGAGTTGTCCTCCCCCCTTTTTTATAGGGATGCCTAAGCTGCTCCTAGAGAAACAAAACACTTCTGAACTTCTTAATATCCACTTGCCAGTGGGTTTGCAAAGACACAACTGTCAGGTCTTGGATAAGAATAATGGATATCCAGGTAATTATCTGTATGTCTGGATACTGTGGAATGGCCTTATTTTTTCTGAAGTAGGAAATGTTCCTTTATTTTGCTGGCTCCCCCTTTTTTTACACTCTGTCATCTGCAGCCAAAGCCCAACATTGCAGACTGCTCTGCAGTGCTGAAATTAACATCTAGGAAGCAATATGCAACTGAAATCTTCTACATTGTTTTGAAGTGTTTAACAAACTGGAGGTGTTCAAACACAGTTGACAAAAATCATAGGTGATACTGGAGGAGAGAGGGCAAGATAGCTGGTGCTGAAGGGTATGGCCACTGTAAGGCATCTAAGGAGTTAGGGATGTAGCACCAGGTAACTGTTCATGAGGGTGACATTGGCTTCCAGGAAAAAAAATTTGTTAGCCAGATTTTTATCCCTCTTGCACAGTCTCCTCTGCTACCAGTTTGTTTTAAAAAAAACTGGTCCCAGTTCACATCTGGCACTTCCCTGGCTTCTAGGAGGGCAAGAATCCATTTGGTGTTGTTTGAGAGGCCCTTTCCTTCTGCTCTAGGCCTGTGCAGGCTGGCTGTGTCCTGCAGAAACTATGACAGTGATAAAGATGATGGGTGTGGTTTTGGTTGCTCGAGGAAGAGCTGCCCTCTTCTTTCTGCAGCTGAACATTTCCTGTGCCTGTGTGGGACCTGCGAGGTTAGACCGCAGTGTGTAAAGACTTGAATTGTCAGCTTATTATTTTCACCCATTCCAAACAAATTATGTAAGAAATCAAACGAGCTGCATCCCATGGGAGAGCTTGGTGTTTAATTAGCCAGCAGCCTGGGGTTGTGCACTCACTGGAGGGACTAATTTGCCACCTGGTGTGAAGCTGTCACCCCCCCGGGTGTCAGCTGGGCAGCTGGGGACAGCCTGGGCAGGTGTTCCTGCTGCTCTGCAGTGGAGGGAGCACCCTGGCCCCAGGAGATGCACTCAGGCTTAGGAATGTGATAGTGGAAAATGGGACTCTCACCCTGCCTCTCAGCCTTCTCAGCAATCCAAAAATTCACAGCAACTCTCCTTTTGTTATCCAAACTAGTGCTGTCTTCTCCTCATTGCCCTGATAAATATCATCAGCTCTGATCTGAAATGAGCAGCATATCAAGGATTTGGGACTATACCAGCCTCTCTTTCTGATGCCATTCAACAGCCTCTTCCCTAAAATCTGACTGCAAGCTTGCCTTTTACAGTTTTGAAGACCCCCCCAAAACACTGCTAAAACTCGGAAAACTCACTCCTCATAGTTCTACTGCTCTACTGATACTTCATAATTCCTGTTGAAGTCTTCATGTCTTGTCCCAGACTGGGATTCTCCAGGCCCAGAGATGTCCATTACACTCTGTTTATTCCAATACGTTTCCTGGCCATATGGCCAGGCAATGTGGCCATCGATTTGTGCTGAATCTTAATTCTGTCTTTGCTGCTTCCTTTACAGGTAAGATCACACCCCAGGTTCAGTGTGCTGAGCAAGCCCAGCATTAATTGCTGGAGATAAAAGGCTGTGCTGAGGTAGTATTAGCAGCTCTGAATCTGTCTGTCAGCTGAGCTCTTCAAGGCAGACGTGTTGGCCAGATTCAGTGCTTTTCTACAGGTACTACACAGAGCAGTTCTATTTTATGTCAGTAGAGAGCTGTGTCCTAGAGGAGTCTGAGGTAATGCTGCCTACACAACAGCTCTAGCATAGCTGGGAAGTGCAGAATTGCCAGAGCTTGGCGTTTCTCTTTCAGTGCTTCTCAGAGCTCCATACCTGTTACGTCCCTGCACTGACACAAAGCGACATTTTGGAGCTGGAAGCTGGTGCTGAGCCTTTGCCTCTTTGTAGCGGGAGCGCTGGTAACAGCAACTAAACACTGCGGCTGGGAAGTGGGCAGGCAGCAGAGTACTAGACGTTTGTGCAGGGCTGCCCGTGGGGCACAACTGGGACATGAGGGGGGGGACAGACCATCTAGGCATATATTCAAGAAGCCCGTGTCTTTGCTAAATTGGTGGGTTTTTTTTAAATCGCACATCAAGTCCAGCTCGGGTGCTCCTGATGCCCCATCTCCCCTCAGCTCTTTCCCTCAGGCAACTCTCTAATCTCTTTGACATGCACATTCTGGCTAGTGGCTTCTCTTTACAAATGTCTTTTGTGTTTTGATTCCCCTCCTTTGTGTGTGAATTCCTTCTCTTTCTTTCTGCTGTCCTCGTTGTGCTTGCTAGCTAGATTCGGCTGTAATGCTATTAGATTGGGATAATCCATGCTTGGTTTATCTGTGTGACTGTCTCTGAAGATTAGTGAAGAGCAATGTTATGGGCTAGATAAAGTGAACTGTGTCCGTCTGGAGATGCTCAGGAAAATGACAACAGATTTTCATTAACCAGATTTCAGTGTAATGTCTTGTAATTTACTTGAGCCCTGTTGGGATACATGTTCTTCTAGGAGACAGACCAACTGCAGTGCAGTACTTTTTACCCCGTTCACTTCTGCAGGACTGGACAGGACTGAAATCAGCTTAGTGCACGTGTGGCAAAATGTCTGTGGAGCATTTTTTTGTCTGTTTGGTAATGAACTGAGTTTTGTGAGTGTTTCACAGCTGGGGGTTGTCTGGAAATTTGAGATTTCTCAACTGAGGCTTTCCCATAACTTCCCATTTTAATGCTGTCTGCAACAGTGGTGCCCAGAACATACTCCAGTTGGATCTGTAGACTTGAGTTTCAAAGAACCAAATCTATGTGTGAAAGAAGCACAAAATTCTTGTCTGTGCTGGTTTGTCCCTTTAATAGCTTCTGCGTGCTCTCCTTACGTGTTGATTGGTTGTGGAGATTGTCTGGGAGAGGATGGTAGTCTGTTGGACTGGCCAAAGCTCTGTCAATGGCACCTTCTTAGCAGCATCTGGGAGGAAGGCACAGAAATGTGTTTTTCTGGCCCTTCTGGCAGTGGTAGGCCACTCCACAGTGAGCACGGGGCCTCTTTCTGGCAGCTCTTGTGGTGGTTTCCTGGAGAGAATGGCATAGAGAGCGGCAGCGCTGGGGCGGGCGGTCTGTGCCTGCAGGCTCGCTCGGGGGGCAGCCCCAGGCCCCCGCAGTGAGATCCCCTCTCTACATGTCTTTCGCAGGTGTGGAATGTGCTGTTAACATCAATGAGTGTGAGGAGGGTCCCTGCAAGAATGGAGCTGTCTGTGAGGATGGCATTGCTGACTATACCTGCCACTGTGCCCCTAGCCAGGATGGCATTCTCTGGGGAGGGAAGAACTGCTCTGTCAAGCTCACTGGGTGCCAGACGCATGACTGCCAAAATGAGGCCTTGTGCATCCCAACATACCAAGCTGAGAGCCACGGCCACCTGTGCCAGTGCCAGCCTGGTTTCTATGATGCCACATGCTCAACACCAACAACGTTTTCCTTTGCTTCCAGAGGGTATCTCCTCATTGAGCTGCCCGTGAACAATCAGAGCAGGAGGGACGTAGCAGATGAGCTTGCCAGCGTGTCCCTCCGGTTCCGAACCACCTTGCCCAGCGCTATCCTTTTTTACCGAGGCCATGAAGCTGAGTACTTGTTCCTGGAGCTCTTTGATGGCATTCTGCATGCAGGACTGAAGAGGGAGGATGCTGTCTACCCACTGCTCCTGGCGGGGCTGAGAGTTGATGATGGACAGTGGCATAAAGTTGAAGTTGTTGTGCACAGCACTGTGCAGCTGAAGCTGTGGCATGACTCTTGTGAGGCAGGTGTCTGCCTGCAGAGCTCTCCTGTCCTGCACAGCACTGCTCCACTCCCCCAGGCCTTCCTGAAAATGTATCTTGGAGGTGCTAAGGAGCCAATGGCCAACAACACAGAGAGCCAGCAAGGTTTCATCGGCTGCCTGGAAGACTTCCAGGTAGATGCTGAAGCTGTGCTCCCGGTGGATCTGCCCGCGGGGGAGTCCTCCCCGGTGAGGCGGGGCTGTGACCGGACAGACTGGTGCCTGTCCCAGCCCTGCTCTCACGGCGGGCGCTGTGTGGACCTTTGGGCAACCTTCAGGTGCGACTGTCCTAGGCCGTACAGAGGCCCAGCTTGCTCATATGGTAAGTGCCACCTGTTTGACACCTGCCAGCTCCTCTGTCCACTGGTGCTTCAATGAGACTAGATAAGCTCTGATGCTAGCTCTGGAAACAGTTTTTTCTACTTGACCAGTGAGAAAACCCTCTTTTAATAAAATTCTCATTGATCCCTTTTCTGTCACTTGCTCCTGCAGGAACGACTGTCAGTTCTGTGGTGCAGGTGTCATTCCTTGTTGAGCCAGAGGCTCTGACATCATCTTTGTATCAGATCTGTGTGAATACAGGAGGGCAGGGAAGTTGTTTTACTGTGAAGTTGATCTTGAGCTTCTGTGTTGAGGATGACTAGGAACATACCGCTTTATAGATAGACACACAAAGTGTTAAAGGAAGCTCTGACAATTTTGAGTTAAAATACTGGCATTTATTTTTTTGTTCCTGCAAGGTGTATGTTAGTATTGTTCCAGTTCTTTGTTTCAGTCCTGAGCCCTAAACAGGACAAGTACAAAGTTGTTCTGCTGTTACCAAATTTGCCAATTTTAAAAGCAACTTTGTAGCTTAAAAGTCCTTGAGTAAATCTGCTAGTTGGCAAAGACTCTGCTAGACCTGTTTCCCTCTTCTGCTACTTGGGTGCTTGAATTCATGCCCTCCAGAGAAAGCAAGGAAACGTTCATCTGCTATTTAATTTCACAGACCTGTGTGGGGAAAGCACAATTATGCTGATGTCTGCTGAAAATGTTGGGAAGAAAGGTCTTGCCCTGTTCATTAGCAGCTTAGAACACTGCAGCTTAGAACATGTGCCAGCTGCATTCCCCTTGTCACTGAGCTGATGTGCATTTCTTTTCTCTTCCAGAGCACCCAGCAGCAACATTTGGCCTAGAGAATTCCACCAGCTTTGCCTCTTTCACCCTTTCCGAGGGCCTTGGTGCAAACTTCAACATCTCCTTTTTCGTTCGTAGTCGGAAACCAAACGGTTTGCTGCTGCAAATCAGCAACGACACGGAGCCCCACCTCACTGTGTACTTGAAGAGAGGCAGGCTCAGCATAGAGATGGAATCTACAGGTGCAGTGACATTCCCTGAAAATTTAGTTGATGGGAGAAGACATTTGGTAGCTCTGTCTTTCCAAGGAGGAATCGTTGGTGCTCACCAGTCAGACACGTATGTGGAGCTAGGACAGCTTGAAGCAAGGCCTCTTGTAGCGGGGTATGAAGTGCACGTTGGTGGACATCCTGACCCAGACAGCACCCATCTGTGGGGAGGGTATTTTAAAGGCTGTTTGCAGGACATCCAACTGAACAGCCACCGAGTACAGTTTTTTCAGGTTGAGAACTACAGTCTGCCACAGGAACTGAACAGGACTCAAGATGATAATCTTGTGAATGGTTGCATCTCTGATGACACCTGCAGGGTAAGTTGTCACTTGTTTGTCTCTACGTGTGTGCAGCTGTTTGTTATAGTTCTGTGGTGACAGAAAGGTTTACTGTTGCTGATATGGGGAAGATAAGAAGGGTTTTTTAAGTACCAGGTTTTGTCCAGCTCCTCTGTAGTATTTGTAGTTTGTAGAACCTGGACAGTACAGAGACCCTTGTGCTTCCTTCACAGCTGTTGAGTCACTATTTAATTACTCCTCTTTCTTGATTCAAGGACTGCTTGTACTAATCTTTGTCACATTTCCTGCTACCAAACTCTCTTAGATCCAAAGATGAATTATGCTGCTCCTAAGTTCTGCTACTTTGTTTTTCAGTCTGAACCATGTCAGAATGGTGGCAGATGCACTGTCACTTGGAATGATTTCCATTGCAGCTGTCCAGCAAATTTCACTGGGAAATTTTGTGAAGAGAGAGTCTGGTGTGAAAGTGACCCATGTCCTGAAGCTACCACCTGTGTAGATGTTGTAGCAGGATATGTGTGTAAGTACTGTTCCCTGCTTATGTGTTGGTAAGATCCTTCACACTCACTGTCTGTAACAGTGTTCCTAGTTTGTACTGTTGCACCAGGATCTGATAGACCAAAGGTGGTACTCAGAGGTCTTTTCTTCTGTTTCTTTGACTTGGTCAGGGAGGAACCTGTCTGCTTTTGTGGAATTATTGCCTACCTTAGGATCACAATTATTGCCTACCTGTAGCACAAGGACCATCCTGCTCTCTTTAGTGTACAGCCATTTCTAGAGTCTTAGGTTATTTCATCAAGTAGGACCAATAAAGTATTGCAAAAGTGTCTCAGTTCTCTCCTAAGACAGAACAATGGAGAATGTAGAAAACTAGTTAGCTAATGATGCCCTGATGTGGAGGGAGTGTTGTCTAGTGGCTGGAAAGTGTCCTGGAACTCAGGATGTTGGGATGTTCCCAGCTCTGCCACTGGCCACCTCAGCAGCTTTGGATGTATTAGTTTCCTGACTTACATTCTAGTTTTTCTAGCAGTATAAGGGGAATAGT
The DNA here is from genome assembly GCA_020745705.1 of Hemiprocne comata. NCBI lineage: Eukaryota > Metazoa > Chordata > Aves > Apodiformes > Apodidae > Hemiprocne > Hemiprocne comata. The sequence goes on from CM036604.1 coordinate 10,625,667, forward strand.
TGTGTGTGTGTGCAGTGCTGGGAAACCGATGAGTTAAAATTGCTGCACTAGAGCTGGATATTGTTGTTAAGAGGTGCAATTGTAATCAGGAAGAGCTTTAAGGATGCCAGCAGCTAGGCCTGTAATCCTATTCACACTAAGCTTACATGATTCCTAAGGGAGGGAACCTGCCAGGAGTTTGCCATTGGTCTGTCTCAAACATGACACCAACTGTCTGTCGAATCCCTGATGCTCCACCCCTTTTTTTATAGGTCTGGCTAATGCAACATTCCATAGTTTTGCTGCTGTTGAATTTACCACCAACACTTCAGTGACCAGAACTCTGAGCAGCCTCCACATGGATTTCAGAACCAGGGATGAAGATGCTGTTTTGCTTCGGGCTGTGGAAGAAGTGGATTTCCTCCAGATAGCCATTAAGAACTCCTCCCTGCTGGTGGACATCAGGAGTGGGAACAGCATCGAAGGTGTGAGGTTCCTGAGCCAGCAGCCTGTCACAGACGGGGCCTGGCACAGCGTCTCCCTGGCGATGGAGGAGCCCACTGCACGTTCCTCCAGGTGGTGGGTTCGTGTGGATGGGTCTGTGAACATGACTCTGCAGGGCAACGCTGGGAACCTGGACTTCCTCAAGAACAACGCCCCGGTTGTTCTAGCTGACAATTACACTGGCTGCCTTGGACAAGTGAAGATAGGGGGGATCTACCTGCCGTTCACTGCCCCCCTCCCGTACCCCCAGCCAGAGCAGTTCCAGCAGTCCAGCAGCAGGACCATCCAGCTGGGCTGCACCGGGGCTGATGTCTGTGCCTCCAGCCCTTGCCTCAACGCCGGCACCTGCCAGGACTTGTTCAACTCCTTCAGCTGCACCTGCGAGGCAGGCTGGGGGGGGCTGCTCTGCGAGGCCAACATCGATGACTGCCAGTCAGGCCCCTGTGTGCACGGGGACTGTGTGGATGCAGTTGCAGATTTTCAGTGTGAATGTTTCCGGGGGTTCATTGGGAAGAGGTGTGACATCAACGTTGATGACTGCGTGCGGCACCAGTGCAGGAATGGAGCCACCTGCATTGATGGGGTTTATGGGTACTCCTGCAAGTGCCCTCCTCAGTATTCGGGACCTCGCTGCGAGTAAGTGCCTTGGCTGGTTTGATGCAGGGGTGAGAGGAACCCCAGATAAATTGGGCTTTTACTTTGGGACACTTTGGGAAAATTTTTCATTGCAAGTACCTGGTAGGTAAAGCACCTAAATTCTGGTGTGTAATTGGAAGGTGCTCTCCAGGTCCAAAGCCTCACTGAAAGGTGCTCAGCCTCATAAGGGACAAGGATCCTTCCTTCTTGTGTGGGTTATCCCCATGCTACATTTCAGAGCTGTTTGAAGGACTGTAGCCTGTTGTCACTTCCCTCTTCATTCCCCAAGAATTTAATCTCCAGGATTTGACTCTCCTCAGGTATATTCCTGTATTGATTTACAACAAAACAGAACAAACAGAAATCCCACTACTGGCCTACTTAAGAGAGGAGGCTGGAGCAGGCTGTGTTCTAATTTCAGGTGCACTGAATGTCCTGGAGTGATGGAAATGGTCCCACCACAGATGTGTGTGTGGTCCCTGGGCCAAGTGCAGAAGAGGGAAAAGTCAATCTCTACTGAGAATGCTGTTTCTGATAAACCTTTGATGCTGGGTTTAGAGAGATTACCTGTAGCAGGAGTTCCGAACTGGTTACTTTTGCTACTAATGGTACACAGCCAGCTTCCTAGCAGTACTCAGCCTGCCTGTGAGCAGGAAGCTGCCTGTGCTAATGAAGGTGCCCATCTGCAAAAACAACATTACCCTGACAAATATTTTCCTGTAATACTAGATAAAAATACATACATACTCCCAGACTGATTAACAGCATTCCTTCAGCCAAGGGCTTGGTTGTATTTTGTGGCATTGGTCCTAAGAATAAGGTCATTGTTCCTGTGTATTGGTTAAAAAAATACCTATTTGAGTATCCTGCTCCTTATCAAATGTGTACTGGGAGAAAAAAGTTCCTTTCCCTGTCAGCTGGCTGCCTGTACTGCTTAGCAGTGCACATTTCATGTTCCCTCTGTGGAACTCATGTAAAAAAAATTGGTGGGAAATTGGTACAGAGTCAGGAGAAGGGCTGGGGTTATTTTGATAAGGTTTGTCTATATAACATTTGTATTAGTTTGGAAAAAAATCCAGCATATTTTAGTCACAAAGGTATGTCTCGTATGAGTAAAGGAAGTAGGAATCAACGTGTTACTTAGACTTCCATCTAGCCTGTTCAAACTGAACATTGAGGTGACTGAAGCTCAGCCACGTAAGTATTTGTCTAATCTACCCAGGTTGAATTTCCTGTTGTTCTTACTTTCTTCTGGTGAAGACAGTTTTCTGGGACCTGCATTACCCTCTTTGTGACCAGGCTGTGCTGTGGTTTCTTTTCCAGCAGTATCCCATCTCTGTTGGTATTTCCATCAGCAAGAACAGGTAACTGTGAGAAAAGTCCCAGAACTGACACAGCTCCTGCACATTCTCTGGGCTTGCCCAAAGTAATGCCCCGATATTATGGATGATTTCTGGGACTATTCCCTTTCCACTTGCACCAAACTCCTTCCTGTAAATTCCAGTGACTGCTTGTGACCCTCGCTAGCCCAGTCTCCAAGCCCCAGCACGCTTCTACCCGTCCCCAAAATGGGCTGTACTAAAGGCTGCCTCTTGCTTTTCCCAGATGGCCATTCCCACCCGAGCAGTGTGGCAAGAACTTCACCTGTCTGAACGGTGGAAAATGCATCAGTGAGAGCTGGGGAGCCAACTGCACGTGCAGGCCAGGCTTCACTGGAAGGAAGTAAGTGCTCATTTCCTGGTGCCTGCACAGGAGCTGGTGCTCTGGTTCTTACGTCAGTGGGGTAGCTGAGCAGGTTCAGATGCTTTTATCCTCTTACATCTCCTTTTGCCATTCCAGCAACTGCTCCTAAACTGTAAACTAGCAGTTATTTTTAGAAAAGGCAGGCTTGATGTGATCCTGCTGACAATATCAATTTTTGCTGGGTGAACTGATGCCAAGTAGTTCTTGTGCCTCATGAGAATTCATTAACTGAGGTAGAGACCCACAGGGGCTCCAGCCACACTGAACTGTCAAAAGCAGGATGGGTATGAATGGGTGACACTTCCCTGTTGTTGGACCCTGGTGAATGCACCTGAATAAGATACAACAAGAACTTTTCAAATAAATGAGGCTTTTGTAGACTGCATTATCTTGTGTTCTATGGCACAAGACCATGTATGAGCAAGTTCACTTAATTCTAATGCACTTTTTCTTTCCAGTTGTCAAATTAATATAAACGAGTGTGATCCAAACCCCTGCCAGAACGGAGGGACCTGTCAGGACTCTGAGAACAAGTACGAGTGTGTTTGCAGTGCCAGCTACACCGGGGAGCGCTGTGACATCAACGTAAGCACTTCCCCTGGCTCCTGGGAGCTCCTGCTCTCCCAGTGCCCGGTGGGGACCAGCAGCAGTGGGCTCAGCAGAGCACTGGGTGTCAGTGACACTGCCCGTGGGTCACACTGTGCCCTGCTTGTGTCCTGGCTAAAGCACAGCTGGGAATCAGCTGGAACCAAAGACCTAAAGTGGGAAGTTATTTTTTTCTTTGCTGTTGCAAGTTAGTCTCCAGCATGTCAGTATCTGCATGGGCTGCCGTGTGGTGTTCAGGGCTGTCTCTGCAACTTTCCTTAGATTGTCTGACTCCTTGGATAGTAACCAAACTACTGCAGTTGGACCTGTAGAAAGAGGTATTGTATCTCCCCCACAGTTTCTTGGAGAATGGAATTTCAGCTGGCATTTCTTCTTGGATGAAGAAATAGATCATCTGAGTAGAAATGGATGTTTGGAGAAGTCAGATGAAGCTAAAAGTGATGTAAAGATCTTGTATCTGCTGAGTCTGCTGCTAATGGGCAGGGGCTGGGGGTGGGGGGGCAGGCTCAGCGATGCTTCTTATCTGCATGAGCAAAGCATTGCTGTCTGAGGCTGAACTCAGTGTGGAAGCTGTGAAATCATAACTTGCTTTTTCTCTGTAGAGCTGTTGCATGGACAGGCAGCTTGTCTGGTAGCCTGGGAATGTACTAACCCATTGTGCATGGCAGGGGCTGTGTGCCAAGGGGGGGTTGCTGCTGTTGCTGTTACTGAGGCCTCTGTAATGCCTGTGCCAGGAGGGCACTCCTGACATTCCCAGTTTGCATGCGTAGACTCCTTCAGGCATCTCTGTCTCAGGACACTTGTAGATCCCTGTATCCATTCTCATCATTCCCATCACTTCTTGCAGAACTGCCCCTTTTCCCTCTTCAAAGGCCAGTGCCTGTGGCTGGGGCAGGGAGGAGGCTGTCTGGGAAGGGTCCTAGGCTGTCAGCTGTGCTCTCCTGCTTCTCTCTCCCAACAGCAGCAACTACAGAGTGTGCAAGAGGCTGCTAAAACCTCCTGTAGTGTTGGGACTGGGTGACTTAACCTGCATGCTGTGCAAAGCTAGAACTAACCCTGAGAAGATCGCTGGAGTTGTGGCAGGCTCAGAGAATCAGCTTGAACTTCAGGCATTTGAAAATGACAGAAGGACTTCCAGGTGCTCTGGGGAATATTCTTCCCATGCTGTGTTGCTTTGTTACATTAGCATGGACTGTGTGGCATCCAAAAGCTGTAAAAATAATCAAACTTGAATTCTTTTGGTTTTATCTGGAAGGTGGTAAATAGGAAATATCTGCAGTAAGAAATACTTCTTATTTTTAGGCTTACTGTAAGGAGGCCCCTTTAAATGCAGTGGCATTTGAATCTTAAGGGGCCACCTGCTGTGAAAAACCAAAGGCAGGGAGGAGAATAGGGAGTGTGTGAGACTATTTGGATGGTTTCAGCTCCTGGGACAAAGGCTGAAGTGTTGCTCAGACTCTGCTGCTGCTGCACCTGTAACAAAGAGCTGAGTCTTATCTTCATTAGCCGGTGGGCTGCAGGGTCCCACACACTGTCTGCCTTCAGGTTTGCTGGCTGCCCAGCTCTGGAAATCCTCTCTTTTCTTCCTTGTGGTAATTCTGCCCATGTGCCCTGCATGAAGTGTTGAAATGGTATAAACTGCTCCAGTGGTAAAGCTGTTTATAACTTGGCCCTGTGGTGCTCAGCTTCACCAAAGCTGCCAGTTAAAGGCTGTCATTGTGACCAGAGTGACCATTGTCAGCACAGTGACCCTAGTTTTGAATTAGAAAAGCTCAGAGCATGTTACTGCCTTTGTATTAAAAGTAGTTCAGTGTAGCAACTAATAAGTTTGAATGTTTTTTGCTGAGAGATTAACGAATGAACATGAGCATTTCTGTGCAGGTGCCCTCAGCTGGGTACTTGTTCCTTGGCCTTTTCCATTCAGGTACAGAGCTTTTGCTTTCTGTTTTTCATTTGTAAAATTTTTTCCACTCTCCTCTGACCTGTTTGGGTTCTTCAACTTAAGTTATTGTAACCACTGGAGTTTCATTGTTTGTCCATTAATTTCTTTTACAGAAGGGGACTCCAGGTGCTCTCTTCCCCTCCCCACTAATTGAAGTAGCTGTCCCTGTAGCCTGTGGCTCTTTACTGCTCCTCAGTATCGGCCTCATATTCATGATTCTCACTGCAAGGAAGAGGCGCCAATCAGAGGGAACCTACAGTCCCAGTCAGCAAGAAGTGGCAGGAGCTCGGCTGGAGATGGACAGTGTCCTAAAGGTGCCACCTGAGGAGCGGTTAATATAGGCACTGCCATGACAAGGAGATGTACCTGCAGGGTCTGCTTTGACCTTGAGCTTTTTCCAGCACTTGCAGCAGCAGATCCACCTTATCTCAGTGTTCTTAAGGCTTGGTAATGAAGACATGGATGTAGAAGTACGAGGCGCACTGCGTATGCAGTAGCTGTTCCAGCTGGTTCCAGTTGAGTCTGTTGCACACCACTGGCTCCAAGTGAGCCTCTTGCCTCCCTCCTTCCTGCCCTGCCCCATGGACTGCCCCACACCTTCCCCTCAGCAAGAGCTGCTGAGCTGCACCTGCTCTGAAGTTGCTCTGGCTCCATTCCACCTTTCAGGCAGCAATGGCACAGTTACATCTGCTTCAAAAGGCAGGGTGAAATCAGGCACTAATTTGCAGATTGATTTTTCTGTGTATACTTTTTTAAGGAGTGTTGTATAGAGTGTATTTATAATTGGTTTGTATATACTGTTGTTTTTGTCATCAACTGAAAGGCCCTCAAAGTGCTTTCAGCTCAGGTGTATGAGGGTTTCACACACTCTTCAACAGCAACAGCAGCCCTGAACTCCTGCCCTGGGACAGCCACAGCCTTACAGGGAATTGTCAGGAATTACTGAAATCAGTGTTTTATGAAGTGATCTGTTAGACATTCCCATGGTACCGCACAGGGCCGGTGCAGTCAGAACTTGGTGGGTTTGTGGGGCAGTGCTGGAGCTGTGGGCAGGACCTGCTGCCAAATGAGGAACCTAGACCTGGGTGGGGGGGGTGGGTGGGGGCAGAGGTGAGCAGCAAAAGGGTCACCCAACTGCTTCTGTATTCCCTGGACAACGTGCTGGGGCCTGGGACATGACCTGCAGCACTGCCCAGGTGGGAGCGCTGAGTAACAACACCCTGTTCTACCACAGCAGCACCCGGTGTGGGCACATCTTAGCAACTCCTCCGTGGTGGGAGCAGCGGGGGCTGCAGGGGCTGCCCTTCTCCTGGCAGTTGTTGCAGCCACAGCGATTGCCATGAAGAGGAGGAGAGCGACTCAGGGAACATACAGCCCCAGCCGGCAAGAAAAAGACGGGGCTCGAGTGGAAATGTGGAACATCATCAAGATGCCACCGACCGAGAGGCTGATCTAAGAGCTGGGGTCACACAACAGGTGTCGTGTTGTCCTTTACCTGTCCCAGAACTGCTGCGGAGTCTGTGTTAGGTCCTGAGATGTTTTTCTGTAGCACAGGGCTGTACTGCTTTAAGCTAGTCCATAGGCTGCAGGCACCTGCCTGTTGTTACTTGGCAGTTAAGTCAGCTGCTTGAACCAGCTTGGTTATTGCAGCTCATCCCAACAAATTGGTATAAAATGGGTCTGTCAGCAAGAGCAGAAAAGTCTGGGAGGGGAAAAAGAGTTCTGGAGGGAGCAGTGGAGGAGAGGAAGCAAGTGGGGCAGTGGCAGCAGGGGGAGAGTGCACAGACCCAGTGCAGGGCTCTGTCCTCAGGCTGGGCTCAGCCTCATGGCCCCCCCAGCCCACCCCCACCAGGCAGGACAAGCACCCTGCACAGAGGGAGGCAGGTCTGGTTAATATGAACTAAACCCCTGTGTTAAGAAACAATATAAGTAATTTGGTTGTTTCAAAAAACATGTGCCTGTGTCTCCTCTGCAAAGCCAAGACCGGTGACTGGCTGATGGGAGAGACTTCCTAGAGCTCCTGCTGTCCTTCCACACCTAGGCCAGAGTTGGCATGACAGTACCAGAAATCCACCACAGTAGACACTGCTGCTAAAGCTTCTCCTAAGCCTAGACTAAACCACAGGAATTTTAAGTGCCTTCCTGAGACTGAGGTGCCAGGTACAGTAGTAACTTTTCTGAAAGGCGGCTGTTTATATGTAGAAAAACTGATCCTGTTCTTGGATCAACCTTTGCACGAAGGTTGGTATGAGCAGGGCAGATGCTTTTCCCACCTGTCCATGGGTGCCCACCACAGAAGGGGCCCTAGGAAGTGTTCACGCTGGAAGACCAGTGGTACCTGCGTGTGTGAGGAGGGGAAGAGATTTCAAGACCTGCATCTCTCACAACTGACAGGTTTGGGCTTGTCAATACACAAGAGTGGAATTTAGTTAACATAGTGAATTTTGACATGAAACTAGGGTTTGTGTTGTAGTGAGACACAGCAGTCATCTTCCATGTTTCCCTAAAAATGAGTATTTATTTTGTGGCTTTACTTCTCCTTTGTTACTGTTTTAGATACTGAGTGTGCTGTTTCTTTAGCATAATGTGGCAGAGTCTGTGGAAAGAAATGCAGCACTCTAAAATCATTAGCATTTTGAGATAATTATGACAGCTATCCATAAGTACTTCCGAAAACAGCATCTGCTTTTTCATCTCCAAAATACTCTTATTAAGGTGGGTGTGACCTGCCACCAGAAGATAATGCTGTTCTGTTTTGCTCTTGGGTATCTTTGGTTTTACTGCAGCTGTAAATACGTCTGCCATTCTCAGCATAGGGAAGAGTGCAAAACTCACCATCAGGTCTGTCTGCTCAAGAACAGGTGTTCTGCATGTATGTGGCTGCTGATACAAGATAAAGAATGAAAAGTTTGTAAAACAGAACAAACCATGGGGAGACCAGACAGTTAACTGTGGGTGTATGAGATCAGTTTCCCTCCAGTACTGAGGAAAAGTTGAAAGAGGAAGGGGTGGTGATCCCCCTTGGCTGTGGTTTGGAAAGGAGTTGGACAAAGTACTGATAATGACAGGCATGACCTGCCCTCTGCTTGGTCAGCTTGCAGGGCTTGTATTTGTTTCTTAGCCATCACACTGCTGGTACTTCTCATGTGAATGATTTGCTCTGTGGATTTCCCAAATGCTCTTTAGGAAGGTCTGATACACTTTCAGAACAGAGTTTAACTGCCCAGGCCCCCTGCAGTGGAACTGAACTGCAGCCCTTAGGGAGAAGGTGAGTGGAGTTTGCTCAGCAGCATTTGTGCATAGGAGCTCCAACCAAGGCAGGTCCACACACTGAGCTGGAGAAACACAAATCCCCCCTTGGTCTGAGTCTGTCCCTGTCTGAAGGGTGGGGTCATCCCCGGGTGAGAAAGGACTGGCAGACCCCAGGGCAGCAGCACTGGCTGGTGCAGAAGCCTGGGAAAGCCCCCCGTGTCCTGCCAGAGCTCTGCTGTGTAGCCTTTACTCCAGTGCAAAGGTAGGTGCATTTTTATTCATCCCATAATGACTTGCAGTAAACTCACATCAAGCTCAGAATAGGCTTTGGGCTTCTGAAAACTCAGAGCTGGTTAACCTCCAGCTCATTGCTTTTTAGCTCCACTGCAGTTTCTGTGTTTAAATAGTAGAAAAAGGAAGGCAGCAACAGGATCTAAATGAACCAGTATTACTCCAGCCTGAATTATTTTGAGAAGGAAACCAGAACTGTGTTGTAAGAACTATTACTGAGCTACTGAAATATCCTGAAAGGTAACAAGAAGCCACAAAACCCACAACAGTAAAAACATCTAAAAACCAGCAAAGTGCAGTGACTCAGTCTCCATCCCCTGCTGTTCTGGGCAGGCAGCAGGAAGGCTCCTGCTCAGCTGCTTTACAAGATCAGCAGAGCAGATGTTTTTATTTCAAGCACCCAAAGCCAGTACTAGCAAAAGTGTTAAAATACTGTCAGTGTCTTGAGCATTTCTGCAAAATAATTTATGAGAGTTGTTTTTTTTAATAATGAACTTAACTTTCTTTTGATATTTAATTTTTGAATATATTTTTTCACAAAACTGGATTTACTGTAGTTAATGATCATGATCCTGATTTCTTTTGTAATTGTAAATTTTATAATTTGTAAAAAATTAGAATGTCCTTCAAAAGAAATTTACATTAAAATTTGGTTAAAAAGAGACCTGCTTACCTTGACTTGTGATTATTTTTTTTTCTGAAGAGTAACAATGTCTGAATGGCTGATTTTGCTCTGCTGCACAGTTTGCACAGCTGCAAACCTCAACAGCCTCTTCTACAGTTAAACTTTCTTTTTTTAAACTTGTCCCACAGCAGAGCTCTAAGCACAGACCTGAAGGAAGCAGCTCAGCACAGCAGCCAGCTCAGGGCTGTCACAGAAACAGAGTGGGGCCCTCGAAACCTGATGCATTTTCTGCTCACCTGTACTGAAGCATCTGCTGCTGCATTTTCCCATTAATCCCTTGTTTTATGAGCAAAGAGGCAAAAATCAGACTGTGGTCAGAGCCAGGAAATACCCAGCAGCCACTGGATCCTGTGGTGTGAGTCAGGACAGATTCTGCAGCAGCTCTTGGCTTCACTGGTTCACTTCCTAAATACCTGAAGCTGTTAACCTCCAAGAGTTGGCAGCAAAGTAAAAAAATACAGAGATACCAAACCTGGATGTTGTAAGAAGCAACAACGAACAGGCTGCTTGTTCACTACTAACAAATTTAATCTGCTGATGTTGGAAGAAAAAAATCACTTTGCTCATAAAGCACAGCCTGTGTGGTAGGTAAGTGTACAAGGAGCAAAACACATTGGGAAAAAAATAGTAAATAATTACAAGGCAACTAGAATGAATTCCACAGTCAAAGGGACAGCTGAGGCAGCCATCAGCCATCGTCCACTGACCTGCTCTTCTGAAGACAATGTGTGGGACACTCCTGTTGACCACAGGCCTGTGCTGCTCTTACCTCTGCCTGTCCTTGGGGGGACACTGTCCCAGTGGTTTCCCAGGGTTAGTTACAGGGATATTAATTTCCCCTCCACTCTTGCAGTCATTTTTAACTGACAGACTGACCACTTCCTAACCAGAAACAAAATGGGCCAGATGTTAATCTGCTTGACTTTTTTGCCCACAAACATAAAAAAAAAAGGGGTGGGGAATATCTCAGTAGCTCAGACCACTCACTGTGGGTTAGAAAAACCATCCCTGGTCCGTGCGGAGCCATCGCAGGCCTGGCAGTGAACACGCCGTGTGAGCGGGCTCAGCTACAACACTCTTGTGTCTCCACAGCTTCCAATTCCAGTGTCCAATTTCTAACCTAATGACTGAACAAGATATAAAAATGGTTTTGCCATCTGTACAGCATCAGAAATTTAAAGAGTTTGGAGTTTGTTTTTTTAAAAATAAAGTTATTTCCAAAGGAAGGAAGCACCTGTAAACAGCAAAGCGGTGCCAGGCAAAGACCTACGGGGAGAACAGGAAAATGTACAAAGCTCAACAGAAAGTCACTGATGAATATCAGACAAGAAATAAAAGGAACACTTCTTATACGAGATTAGCAAAAACACCAAAAATAATTTTAGATCAGAAATGTTTTACATCCCAGCCTGCTCTCCAGACAAACAGGCTTTGTTTACATCTGGCACTATTAGGAACAATTCGTGTCAGGAATTCCTGAGTTTAAGAAAGACCAAAAAACCAAATACTGCCCTAGGGATAGTTTGATTCCTTTAGTGTGAGAAGCATGTAAAACAGTCTCCTGCTTGCAAATTCTGTTCCAGAAGTGAGGAAGGTCACAAACTTCAGGAGAGCTGCCTTGTACTCCTGGATCTCAGAGGTGTGTTCAACCTCCTCCTTCCCCCTTCAAAATAAAGTGAAGGGTGATTAATGCCATGTGTGCTGAGTGGGAACACTTCTCAGAGCCTCAGAAGTGACTTAAAAAAGAGGTAATCCAAGAGTGCTTGCTTGCCTAAAAGTCAACACAGAGTAAAATAATCAGAGCTGGAAAATGATTTGCAGTGATACAAAATTACCTGAGCTTTCTTCTATGTCATGAAGCATGTCTAATTGGCCTACTCAGAATATAATCAGTGTGACCTTAATTAACTAATGTGACATCGAAAATTTTAACAAGGAGTATATGAAATCCAAATGGCATGTCATATGCAAAACTTTCTGGTGCCTGCACATATCCACCAAAATTGAGGAAGTTTTATCATCTAGGTCATAGCAAAGGAGATCTGAAATTCCAGACTGAATTTATACATAACATTCATATACTGAACTATGTTAAAAAAATTGAGCTATTACCTTAGATTTTAAATATTTTACTATGCAATACTAAAACCACCTGTCTTCCAACACAAAAAGAAAATACAAATGCAACTGAATGGCTTGTCAGAGTAACAGTACTTTACAGAAATATTCATGTAACACTATGTTCTTTCCCAAACTGTTGGCATTTCAGATATTAAGACTATTTTTCTTTTGTATTGCACAGACTCAAAGGCATAGACAGCCATTCCCATACACTAGAGTAAGAAAACTTCCAAGGTTATATGAATAAAATAGATACACTGGAAATCAGATAAAGCTTTACAAGAATTTCCCCATCTGTCCAAAAGTATTTCCTTTATCAAAGGCCTAATGGTGAGGTGATTACCTGTTCTAGAGTAACATGTTTTACATCAGATTGTGCTCAAATACAGAACAAAAAAGCACCACTTAAGTAAAACAGAAAAAAAGATCACTGCAAAGACAGCAGGTTTTGTATGGGATGCTGAGATTAAGATGAAATTTCTTGGATACTATTGCCACAGAGAAGTGTCTCAGAAACACCCCAGAGACTGTACCCTTTGACCTTTCCATGACATTTTTGTACTTCCTGATCTCTCAGTCCATGTCAAGGTGCAGTTCATGCAAACGCATCTCCTCAGCCCGTCTCTCACATCAGGTCGGTGGTTCTCAGACAGGCTGAGGAGCCCAGCACCTTGCAGACCACCATGAGCTCCCAGTTGATGAAGGCAGCAGCAATGAGCAGTGCTGGGGACCACCAGTGACAGGAGCTGCCAGGCCCTGGCCTCCCAGCAGCCCTCAGCTCAGGCTGTGCAGACCTGCTCTGCAGCTCCCATCTCTGGGCCCAGGCCACCTTGCCAGCTCACTGCCATTTAACTTCAACCCATGAGCTTTTATACCCCAATTGTTTTTATTTTTTTTAAATAATAAAGATATAATTACATCCCATTCATATACTGCCATCTATAATATATATATATATAATATTAACATACACATGATAGAAGAACTAGGGTACACTTTATGACCTCTATTTTCTGTTGTATTAAACAAAAGAAAAATCAACAAAAACCCAAAGAAGAAAACAAATTGCTGGTGTTTCCAGTTTCCCAACAGAGATGCAGGACCAAACCCTTGGCAACTGCTCCGTGCTATGGTATTGTTGCAGCAAGGAATTATGACAATTCTGCTCCAGAGAGGCCCCTGTTACCTCTCAGTGTCAATGTCCTGGGGGAGGGAAATCAAAAACCTGCAACAAAAGCTCATCCAAAGGTATAACCTAAATTAATGTGTTTCCAGACAGGACAAACTCAGAGCCTAATGGATCAATTCAGCACAGCCTTTGAGGCTGGGTTTCCCAACTGCACTTCCCATGTGAAGCAAATCCTTACAGCTGTAGGGATAATGGACAAAAACCTACGGGTCATCCCAGGCAAGGACACGGGGCTGTGCTCCCCACTGCACTGAGGATCAGCTGAGGATGCAGTGCTGTCTGAAAAGCTACGTGTGGAAAACCAACCCAAACTCAACCACCTTCAAGCTTTGGTCAGTTAGCAGTCCCAGGGGTTTTAGTGGTGGAGAGTGAGGAAGCAGTTGCAGGGACCAGGACTAATGGGGGAACCTGAACTCAGGGCAAAAAGCACTCGTGTGAGAATTGCAGCACGGTGATGGTCCTTCCACAAAATAAATGCTTGGTTTTATGCTGGCTCAAAAAAACAAAAAAAACCTCTGTCAATTCCAAAGGGACATCAAAAGGCCATTTAGTGTTACTCAAAGGTTTCCCATCGCTTTCTGAGCTGCTCAACCTTACCTGGTGTGGACGACACGTCTTGCTTTGTCTTTTTTAACAGATCTTCAAATGGATCTTTTGTCTCAGATTTTGAGGACAGTAACACTGACTCTAAGCCCTTAGCTGGCCTGGAAGGGATCAAAGGGGGTTCATTAGACAGGAGAGCTAGTGCTTGTTTGGGATCTACCTTTGAGCTGGACTGGCCCACCTGTAGTGTTCTGGTTTTAGAAGGACCACTTAAACCTGCTGGCTGCAGAGAGCCTGCTGGAGAAGGGCTGTGGCTCTGCAGTAACAGGGAGCTGGCTGGTGGCACGGCAGGAGCCTGGCTGAACAAGTTTGGCATGGATAGCGTGGACATGTGTGGTTGAGGTCTTTGTGGTGGGTAGAAGGTAGAATGAGGTGTTATGAAGCTAGAGCTGTAAGCGTGACCTAAAGAGGGGGTGAAAGAGCCCCTTGGGGGCCTGACTAGAGACACTGAAAGGGCTCCTGGCAGCGTCTGTGTAAATGGATTAGGAGATGGCTGTAAAAAAGGTGGTGGTGCTGGGGAAGGATAACCAAGTGGCTGGACAAATGGTGCAGCTGGAGGAGGCACAAAGTCACTTGCCACTGAGGCAAAGCCTGCTGCAGAAGGTGGAGTGGCTGAGCTCCGCAGACCTTGCTGTGGGGCACTGTTTTGCCAGCTGGCTGTTTTCAGTGGATCCAGGAGATTAAGAAGGTAGTCACTTTCATTACCTGCATTATCTGTCTTCACCTTGACAGGCTGGAGCATCTCGGCAGTGCTGGTAGCGCTGGACAAAAGCTGAGATGGATGAGAGGAATAGTTAACAGACTGCTGGATTTCAGAGTCTAAGGACACACTACCAACTCCAAAAGGCTCTGGGATAAGATCTGAAACCAAATGGTTTCGTCCTGTAGCATGGGTGGTGACACTTTCTGTTGGCCCAGCTGGAGTCTGATGCTTGGAAGCCCTGGGTGCTGGTGGTGGTGGCACTATCCCCAGTTCAGGAGTCTTTCTTCCCTGTGGCCTAGGAATGGTGATATTCCCTTGAATGGCAGGATTCGATTCATCCTTTTCTGCAGGAGCCAGAATGCTGTCTCTGCTCTGGGGTCTCCTCGTGATGGGTGGTATGTTACCAAGTGCAGTCGAGGGCCTTTCTGGTGAGCTTTGGGAATACTTGGTAGGAATAGCCATGTCATCATGACCCATACTCCACAGCTTGTTGTAAGGGTGAGAGAGCTTCATGGTCGGCACAATCCTGTTCCTCTCGGATGCACCAAGATCCATTCTCTGCGAGAAAGCATAAAAAAAGATCTTAGCTGGTACTGATCTCCTCACAACACAGAGCACAAAGTGAAGACAGGCTGCTGAGCTACAAGTGGGGAGAGGACCTGTCCATAGACTGGGAACACTGGAGGGACAACAGCCTGCAGCCTAGATGGACAGACAGGACAACAGCAGCAGGACTCTGGTTTGAATCCCAGCTCTGCCTTTGTAACGAGGTTCAGCTGTGACACTGATCTGGTGTTCACCACATCAGCAGCATGTACCTATATCTAAGGGACAGAAACTGAGAAGCCTTAATTCCTGTACAGAAAAAGCTGTCAAACGAAGTATCTGGATATAACACTAAATTAAATATTATTATAAGGTAGAAATGACCTTATTTTATTTCATGTCACATGAAAAATTCAGATCCTGCTTTAGTTTGGCACCTTCTAAGCTGCATCTATTCAGTGAAGCTCCTTATAAAGAATCTCTCTTCTACATTCTAGATAGTTTAAGTGATACCTGGGCCAAGACAGCCAGATTAAAAGAAGGTTGTTTCAAAAACAAGCAGTTTGGAGAGGACCTGACAGTTCCCAGGTACTCATTCTCACTGCTGAGCATCAGCTTCAAAGATAACTCTGTGTGACAGCCAATGGACAAAACAGATTCTGAGGAACAGGGCAAGTATTTCATCCTTTAGAAGTAAAAGAATGTAGTTTTAGTGGAAAATGTTACTGTCCTACAACTGAGTCCCATCCTGATAATTTCTTAACTCAGAAATGAATGTTGAAATGCATGAACAAATGGCTGGAAAATGGATGCACCTACCCAATAATACCAGAATATTCCTCAGAGAATAATGGATGATAGCCAGGCCTAGCTGTGCCCCACCCCCCGCATCCCAACCCTCTGTCCAAACCTGGTAATCAAACGAGCATGGCTGATCTCCCTCTTCTTTGGGAGTCCGCAGGTCTTCGAGGCTCTTAGCTTGGCTGAAAGGCTGAGGCTGTGATTCAACTTCTAAGCTGGGGAAAATGTCTTCAAGGAGGTTGATTTCTGTGTCCCTGCTTGAGAGCAGGGGGGCTCGGAGGCAGAGCCTCGTTTGATTTCCCCGGACTCGCTGCCTCGTCCCCGTCGGCGCTATCAGACTCCTTCAGGGCCCGGTACGGCTGAGGCCTGGGAGAGAAACAAAAGTCATGTTGCAAATGACTGTCTTACTAATGTTTGTTTTTTTAAATCAAGTATTTACTAAGGAGCTCCATGGCTTTGCAAAAAGTTTTTTGGTGAAAAAAAACAGCTTAGAGTGCCTTGTGAACAGGTCATCTGTGAGCAAAGGGACCAAGGGCAGAAGGACAAAGGTGACGTGGCACTCAAGGGGTCTTCAGAAAGGAAAAAGAGGTAAGTGGGAGTGCTCAGAGGAAAGCTGTGATCATGCAGATACAGACAGGCTGATGAGGGAACTCTCAGAGCAGGAATAACTGGACCCCAGCTCTCTCTCAGGCAGCCACTGCTGCTGTGCTCAGGCCTTTCACACAAGTAGTTGGAGCAAGTGCAGTGCAAAGTGCCCTGTGTTTGCAGGTTCTTACACATTCTTGCTTCAAGCTAACTCAGCACAGAACATAACTCAGTGTTTTCCTGCTGTAATTGGGAACACTGTGCAGAGTTCCATGATTACACTGCTGTCATCTTATCAAGAAACAACACAATCCATTATGGAGACACCTGTTTTACATTTACAGCCAAGGCCGAGTTAGCAGGATGCTTTTCTTGCACGTACCTCAGCAAAAAAATGAGCACCAGCAGATTTGCATATTGGTTCTGTGTACAGAGAACAGCAGCATAACGTGCATCCAATTAATACCAAGAAGTGCCACACATATCTGTGGTGATTGGCATCTGACTGGCAGCAAGTGTTACTGTGGCATTTAAACAAGGTTTCAATCAAAAGAAAGTATTTGTGAGACCTGCAAAAACAAGAAACTATGGAAGAATCCTCCTCCTCTTTCCCTATTTTATTGTAATATGTCTAGATCATGCAAGTTTATAAACAGCCCATCTTCACTCACCAACACCCTAACAGCAGGCACTGAGCTTAGCAACACGTGAGTGCAATAATGCAAGTACAAGACAGACAGCTGATGGTACATGTCCTTGGGAAGAGGGTGGTCTTGCAAATCTCAGCTTTATCTTTACTGTCTCACACACTATGTGCTCAACTGTGAAGCATTTGCTCACACTGCAAAAAAATCCCAGAGCAATATTTTGCAAACAAACCATTTTAGTGGCTTGGCCTCCTCCACCCCAGACACAAGAGGGCAGGAACATTTTTCTGGTCCTTTGCTACTGAACCTCTATGTCTGTCCCCCATGCCCACCTGCCTGCAGCCACCTCCCTTCCCTGTCAGTCTCCAAACTTGCCTTCTGCAGCAAACAACTTCAGCAACTGGAGACTCCACTATTGAACTGGCAGCCTCCTTCTCCAGCCCAGTCTAACACACCTGCATCCAGCATCTCCCAGGGCCCTGGGAAGCCTGGCCAGGCAAACAGGAGCTGACAAGGCAACACTTCTTCCCCAACACAGGCACCTTGGGCAGGAGGCACAATCCTGCAGCTGAAACATACAGCTCTGGCAGACTGAGCTGCTCAGCACCAGGATTCAAAACTAGGCAAGACGGAGTTACAGAGGTTTGGGAACTGACAGCAATTTACAAATTAAGAAGCTGGATACAAACAATCCAGTGAGTAAAACCCAACGAACTGCTTCCTGTTCCTTGTATGATTTCAGGTGGGACTGTACACAAACCCTCAGAGGACACCTGCCTGACAACTCCCAGTGTCACTGAGCACCTGGCACTTGTCAGAGCAGAGAGGCTGGGATCAAGCTGATAGAACCAGCTGATAACTGCTCTGAAATACAGCTCCCAGGACAACCCAAAAAGCACAGCCAGCACTGCACTGGGAAGAATGGCAGAAGGTCTGGACAGGAACACAAGCAGCACGCTGGAACAAAAGGCAGGTGGAAAGGTTTCATCCCACTGAGCTCAAGCCCGTGTACAGCGCTGAGCTGAGCGGTACTTCATGCAGGAGGAGGCTTTGCATGCTGCTCAGTGCCCACACACACAAGCAGGAGAAGTGCTGGACATTCACCAAGTGCCATACAGAGACCACAGGAGCATTCCCAAAATTCCAAGTATAGGAGCAACGCAAACCCCACTGTTCAAAGACTGAATTAGTGCAATGAAAGAATAAAGGATAGACCATTCAAAAGGAGCAGAGAAGAAAAAGTTTTCAGAGAAGCCAGAGACAGGATCCTCTTCCTGCTGAAATTCATCATCAGAAGAGTCCTCAGAGAGGAAGACTGTATAGTGTCGCATAGGCTTTACAAGGCTGAGGGAAACAGGAAGAGAAAAGGAAGTTACCAAGTTGTCACATTCAAAGCTCCAGAGGAGAGAGAAACCAAGTGATTTGTAGGCTCTTCAGTAATTTCTGAACGTGACTGACTGCACTGCAAAGCGCTCAGCAGGTCAGTACTGAGCTCTGCTTTCAGGCAGAAAACACAACTCTTCTAAAAATGTCTAAGGCCCTGTCTGATCAGAAGGGCACTGAGACCTGCAGTCACACCCATGAATTTGTTAGCAGCGGAACAAAGATCCTTCAGATGAAAACTTCTTAAAATCAGAAGTGTCTCTGAAGCACACCTCAGCTGTAATTAAAAACAAACCACACAAAAAAAACCCCAAAACAAAATACCCCCAAGCACCACTAAAACCACTTCACCAGACTTTTGACAAGAACATACTAGTCATCTTTCATTTTATACACAAGAGGTCAGATCTCCAGGATCTGCTCTTGTACCTAATGAAGACAACACTTAAATGTAGTGAATGTAAAACCAACTGTGCATGCCTAGAGATCTGGGTAAACATACACTGGTTGGGAGACAAAAGAAAAGTATTCAAAGCTTCCTGAATTTATGTAAATTTTATCCCTATTATTTATTACAGCTATCAGTTGCTTCACTTCATTTTAACCAAAACCCCAGTAAATTCCTGTTTTCTACATAAAGTAGAAGCTTCTAAGAGTCACTGTTTCCACTGGACCAAATTCAGAAGTGGCTATCAATGCTTTAAACAATTAAATGCACTATCAGCTTCAGTATAAGAGGAAAACAGGAGCAGGGCACTTAAGCAGAAATACACTGTAACGGAGAAGCTGAAGAGTATGAAGAAAATAATAGCAAAAATTGCCTCATTTGTAATGCTGAAATATCCTAATTGCTAGTAAAGCATGAAGCAAAGTTCATTTCCCTCTCAAACACTGAAGCTCTGGATGGCAAAAAAGCTTATAGAAAATACATTCTCACAAACTAAATATTAAGACAAATGCTTCACAAGTAACTGGAAGCAGTAACAGCATGTTATGATGTACCAGTACTAATCAGAGGCCTCTACACCATAGCCCAGTGCTTTTCAATCTGCTAAAAGTCAAGGACAACACTGTGCAGAGGCACCAAAACTACATGCATTTATAATAAAACATACTCACTTTTAAGTTATTTTTCTTATTTATTGTCCCTGTTCCAGTTGTGCTCCAGGTTATCTAAGTGTGCATGAATGGAAATGAAAAAAACCCAAGAAAACCTCTTTTCACTGGCATTACAAACCACCTTTATGTGTCTTATGGACCAAACAAGGGGCTGATGAACACTGATAGATGTTGCTAGAGAGCACCATCGTTCACAGGGCTCTCTTTCCTTCTCCACATCACTAGGATAATGGAAAAACAAGCCACAAGGATCATAAAAGCAAACTTTGTTTCTAGCCCTCCAAATGAAGTCTCTTCCTAAACCTCTTCATTTCATCAACCACGTATCACTAATAACATCCTGGTCACTGTACTGAACCCAGTCATACACAGTGAGTGACACAAAGCAACACACAACTGAGATGGGAGCCTCATCTTGCTGCTACCAAGGTCCAGAATAACAACTGCTATTCCAGTGTAAGCAGAAGCAGGCTCACCCCATAGTCCTGGTCCTGCAGGCCCTGCAGAGCAAGGCAGATGTGTCACAGCACTATGCACAAGGACACGCTGAAATCAGAACGGGACCAAAAGCTTGGACAGAAAAAATTGGATTTGTTGCCTTTATAGTACAGACATACTAACAACCTACCTGAATTCATAATCAGCCTTCACTCTTCTAGTGCTCCTGTCTCAATCACTAAATAACTATAGAGTTGTGAAAATCAGCCTGAAAGATTAGGTCAGAAAAAGAGAAGCTGGACACTGCAACCAACAGCTCAAGAGGGCCCGAGCTGCCACTGTGAATAAATGTTTATTCACAATCAGGTCAGAGCTAATTAATAAAAAGTCTAGAACAGTGGTGGCAGTGGATGCAGCTGACAGTGTTAAATCATGGTCTGTGGTACTCCAATTAAAGCTGTTGCACAGCTGTTCTTTTCCTCTCCTGCTATAACAGGCATCCAGGGAAAGTGAAGTGGTGCCACTGCATTAGGAAAAAATTGCTATAACACTGTTTTTAAACTTCCTAATTTTTTTTTTTAAGAAAGTCACTACTAACCAAAAATTTGAATTTACATTAAAAAAAGGCTCCACCTAAAATAAAACAGAAATCAAAGATACTTTAAAAACATTTTTTTTGAACCTACATACATGTCTTTTTGTCTTAGGAAAAGTAAATAACCATTTAACGTTATTACAAAAAATCTAGAATTACTTCCAGAAATCAAGAGCAATATTGCATTTCCACACATCTTGCTGATAAACTGTGTTTGGTCACTGCATGTAACAAGTGTATGGGTGCAGCTGCCCTTAGATACCTTTTGTTTGCCTTCAGACTACGCTAAATTCAGAAGCATTGTGGCTGTGTGCACATACTAAATAAACTGGGTACAAATTATGAAAAAATAAGACAGGATCGTGTTGCTAGATCATCACACTTCAGTGCAAATAAGATGAAATATATAGCAAGTTAATATGCACTGTTTTGTTTTGCTGCTGTTGCAACACTCCTTAAATAAAGGTGGGATCTCATAATTAGAAAAAAGACAGCACTTAGGTTGCACTGTTGGTGTGCTCTGTGAGAGATTCTGGTCCAAGATAAGGGATGAACACTCTAAAATTGTCCGAGTTTAAATTTTTTATTAGCTTGAGGCAGTAGAATCCAAAAAAAGTGCCTATTCCCTCATTAACCCAATTCGGCAACTCTCCTGCAGCCTGCCACCCACCACTTGCTGGGCTTTCACACACAAAGAGCTGTCTCTGAAAAGGCAGGTCACAGCAAGCCCGGCTACAAGGCAGGCGCTGCTGCAGTCGTAGATGGAAAAAAGGATGTGTCCGTCACAGCTCCAACCCTCATCATCTCCACATGACTGCACCAGCTCCTGCCTACCTAATCTCTTAGCTGAGTTACCATGCAGATGACTTGCTGATCTCTTTCTAATGTTTAGTTTAACATGTCTTCAGTTAGCACCAGCATATGACAGTACTGACAGCCGTGGCTGTTCCTTTTTAAATATCATGTCAGAAACACAGCGCAATAAAGCCGGGGCTGCGCTCCACGGCGCTGCGCACCACCATGGCAGCGTGGGCTTCTTTTTTAATGAGGAAGATCTGCATCTCAGGAGCTTTTTTCATGTGTCAGGATGCATGGACAAATCAGCAGCACATCACACTGGCCAAAAATGAAATGCTGACAAATGTAGATATTTCAAATTTAATTGACACCTAAATGTACTTGAGATAAAAAAAAATATATACAGAAAATGTGAGTACAGGATATGGGAATTAATAAGGAGAGCTCTGTAATGACTCTAAAAGATATTTTGGTTATGAGAAAATTAAATATGTGTATTGTTTTGTGTTGCTTTTTCCTGATGTTACAGATTGTAGTACAAAGGGGTACTATGGACTTGTAGTCATTATTCTCCTAAAAAGTGCTTTCCAAATTTGAGGAAGGCTTTTTAAAAAATACAGGTTTTTTTAAGTAATAGCAATGTAACAGCTCTAGGGAATTAAGGAATTTGTCCCTCTTAGACAGTAAAATGAAGAGAATGAGGGATTTGGATCCATGGGCTTTTTCTTGCCAGTATGAAATAGGAGACTTGGGACTGAGGGGATTACCTAGTAACTATTAAATCTGAACAAAGCACAGACCTGTCACTGAATCCCTTCCTGCATATTCCGAATACTCGGGACACCCATATGTGAGCCAAAAAAAATATTAAAGTACCAATTTGATTTTTAAAGTGTCACTTTGTGCACTGTGAATGTTCATAGGAGGAGACTATTTCCAGAAAAACAACATTACCATAAAGGATATTTTATATTAAAACAAGAAAAACATTTGTATCACAAGTCATCCCACTAGGTAACAAAACCAACAGCTTGTGATCACTACACCCAGTAAAGGCAGGTACCTGTTTACAGGTGGTACTTAGAAATTCTTAGAAATTTGAATTTCTAGAATTCTGAACTTCTTAGAAATTTTCTAGAGAGCTGGAAATACTAACAAAGAATTTAAAGTGAGAACAAGCTGGATGACACCTCTGCCTGCTCTGACAGACCTAGATGCAAGGTTCTACTAAGCCACTCCCATTTTGTCCTGCTACTCATGCTAAGGATCTATTCCCCACCTTGCCCTGCAGACACTGTATCCCTGGCCAAAGGCAAGCTGCAAACATTCCACAGGTTCACTCAAAGCAGACAGCAAAAACAGGCCCCACAACTGACGTTTATTGTAATGCACCATACTGGAAAGGTGGGAAAGCCAGGAAGACCAGGGTCCCCAAGGGCAGCCCTGCCTGTGCTATGGTCCCTGTTTGACAAGGCCTGCACAACACCAGAACTGCTCTATGTTTCTTTCCCACTCGTTGTCCCTTTGCTGGGCATCTGCTTTCTTGGCACCACCTTCCTTGTATCCAGCTTCCCCTACACCCGTTGTCCCAAGGCTGTAAGCAGTGAGTCTTGTCTGCAACAGTCAACAGTACCTTCTGATTCCACTCATCCTTGTTCACTCAGGTACTTGGTGGCTTAGCTTTCTTCCTAAGCAGACATCTCTGCTTGCAGTGATGCCATAGAAAATCTTCACCATACACAAATTCTGTGTGGCAGAGCTCTGAGAGCCTGGTTACAATAACTGGAATTTAATGTGCTTCAATAAGCCTGTATCATTTAACACAGCCATCATGCTGACTTGATACTAAATGCAGTGTAATAACCCACTATTGCACTGCAGCCTATTTTCATTCATGGGATATGAGGGAAAGCCATTAGCTTCTCCACTAAGGCCTACACGACTTCTGGAAAGCTATAATGAACTGCTGGAGCACTGACATGGGTTTAGCCAGCCCAAGAGCCTTCTGACATGCTGTTAATTGTGAGCCTGACCCTCTGATTTCCTATTTTAATTTCCTCCTGCTCTGCATGCCCTGGAAGCCAGCTAGCTGGTACTTATAGAAGACAGACCCTAGAGCACTCAGGAAGCCTATTCTACATTTAATAGGAAATCTTGCTGTGGTGTAAAAGAGAGCTCTCAAAAAAACTGCCTAGCTGTTGAAAATGCAACATCTTATTTCTGTGAACAACTAATTTGTGTTTAAGGAGGCAGGTCCCACATGTCTAGGATCACCCCAGGTGGTAACTCAGCATTTTCTGAGCTCCCATCTACAAATTCTTCCTGTTACCTTATAATTACAATTTTTTAAAACAGATTTAAAAATTTTAAATTTAATTACAATTTCGTGAAGATTCATAAACATCACAAACCTTGAATTACTGATGAAATTATTAAAAAACCCACTTTCTACTGAAATAGAAAAAAAAGTCACTGAAAATTTTGATGGGGGAAACAACAGTTCTTCTACCAGTGCTTTTAAATGTGATGGTTTAACAACAGACATGAGCAATAATCCTGGGTGTTCTATTAAGTCACTTCTCCTGCCTACCTGTGTTTTAACTGAAGACTGATTAGAAAATGAGCATGTATGTTCCCCAAACAATGTTCTTCTTTCACAGAATCACCAAGGCTGGAAAAGACCTTGATGATCTTAAAGTCCAGCCTATGACCAACACCACCACACCATCTAGACCATGGCACTAAGTGCCACATCCAGCCTTGCCTTGAACACATCCAGGGACGGTGCCTCCACCACTTCCCTGGGCAGTCCATTCCAATGTCTGATCACCCTCTCCATGAGGAAGTCCTTCCTAATATCCAACCTAAACCTCCCTTGGAGCAACTTCAGGCTGTGCCCTCTTGTCCTGTCACTGGCTGCCTGGAAAAAGAGCCTATCCCCCACCTGACTACAACCTCCCTTCAGGTAGTTGAAGAGAGTGGTAAGGTCCCCGTATTAACAAAATTAACTCATGTTACTGAAGATGCAAATTCTCTAATATCAAAAGAAATGCACTGATAAATGTAACACCTTAAGGGATGCCCACTTAATGGTTTGCTTCAATGTATCACTAGCACTAGTAGAGGTTTATGTTTCACCAGTCATGTTTATTTCTGTCTGATACTGGCTGGAACTGAAAACACATCTTAGCAGTAAGCCACGCTGGCATGTCAAGCAGCTTTTGAATCCAAATACACATAATCTTTCACACAAAATACATATAATGGTTAAATTGACTCCATTATCCTTCACCTATATGCAGCAGGTCATCATATTGAACATTAAGAAAAAACTTTAAAAAAAAATTCCTACAATCTGTCCAGGGACATCTACCAGCCTGTGACAGCACGAGCCCTCCTGCAGGATGTGCAATCGGCTCCACAAGAGGGCAACCAAATTCCACTATAAAATGGATAAATAATTCTGTAGATTTTAAAAGTGATCACGCGTTTTAGCTAAAAGTCAGAGTATCTCCCCATCCTAGAGTGGCTGGGAAAAAGTTAGCCAAGCACTTAACTCTGGGGAGCAGGAGATGACCCAACCTCCACCTCCCTTTTCCCCTCCAATGGTGGTGACAGGGAACTGGTACACAGGTGGGAAACAGGGCTGTTAGAAGAAACCAACCAGTTTTCTTTTTATGGGATTTTAGTATCTTCAGATACAGCAAATACCCTGTAATCCAGGGCATCAGCTAAAGCATTTCACTTCACTGATAATAAAGCAGGCACAGGCTGGGACATAAATCATGTGGGGTGGCTGTGATGTGAGCGTCACCGCGTGCTGCAGGGAGAGCTGAACTGCACAGGAATCTGTGTGACAGGTTAGATCAGTGCAACCATCTGCAGCCCTCAAGTCTTCTGCCTGCATCTGTGAGCAGTTCCAGGGTGACTTCCCATGCTAAGGCTTCACTGCCACAATGCTGGACATCTGGAAAACTTTGGAAAATCCACCCCCTGTTGAAGGACAGCATCAAAGATGCTTCACACGCGTGAAATACCACTTAAACCTTGTTCAATGACTTGGGAAGTGTATACTGGCTCTGCTGCCTGCTGTTCTTACCCCACTGCTCAGTTGTTTCCTCTGGAGTGCCAAGCAGGTCTGTCCCTACTCTAGCCACATTTTTGACACCATCTTTTTCTAAGATCAACTGCCTCAGGCAAAATGCACAGTTCTTAAGATTGCCAAATTCTGAACTGAGAGGAGGCAACCTGCTTATTCCCACCATTCAGAAGTGCAGCTAACAGCAGCCTCTGCCTCCAGTCAGAACTCAGTGCTGTTGAATCTTTTGTACTTCTGAACAGTTGGTAGCTGCACTCCGAAGAATCCAAATGATTTTAAATAAAAAATGCATATTGATGCAGCCTACACGTGTATTTATCATACACAATAGTGTATTCTGGGCTACGTTGGTATACGGTTCAATGTATCCCCTCTCTTTAGATTTTCACTTGATGGCCTATTGTCTAACTATGGCAAGGCATTAAGAATATCTGCAACAATACTTAGTATTGTCTTATTTTTAAAAAGCATTGTAGTATGTGACATTCATGAAACTATCTGAAACAATCTCTCTAAGGTGACAGAATATACTCTTTGTATGAACAAGAGAGATGCTGGAAACCAACACATTTTATGCACTAGCAGTAAACTACAGCAGTACAACTTATTTGGATCATCACCCCTGTTTACTTCATGGTCAAATCTAAAGAGATGATAAATTTGCTAGTACAATGCAAGATCTGTCAGCTCTACAAGCCTTTACTATAGAGCTCATTACAGACCTTCTGTTAACGGGACTCTAATGCACGAGACACAACCCTTACTGCCATCACTATAAAACAAACCTGTATCTTCCAGGTACAGCCTGGCAAGAACAGTGGATCTGCGGGGCTGTGGCTACCAATTTAATTTAAAGTATAGTTCAAAACAACAAAGAAAAGAACAAACCTCCAAGACCTGAAAACTTTCACTAAACAGGCTAATCAGATTACGTTTAACTTGGCAAAATGTAATTTTCTAATAAGTAAATCTAGGTTTCTTGCTTTTTCAAACTTCCTCTGAAATGTTCCAAGAACTAAAAAACAAAATTTTTGTTAGCTAAAAAACTACTCTGATCTGTAGTATTTTTAAATTTCTTCTTTGGCTAGTTCCAGTTCTGGATGCACTGTGTGGTGACGCCAGTCGAGAGAAGCAGAGCAGCAAAGTACTCACTGTTCTGGACTAGAGACTGAAGTCCTTTGTCCTTCCACAGCAATATTGCTCCTGGGTCTCTTAACAACATGAGGTCTTGGTGGGCGAACCTGTTACACACACACAGAAGGTATTTCATCAAACACTTCAAAAGTTGGGCAAACACCAGACATAAACAACTAAATATGCATAGCCAATGTTCTCTTAAAGGTATCCTCCATTCAGAATCGCTTTTAGCTTTTAAATGTCTTCATTTTTTGTGCCACAACAATGTTACAAATGAATAGAGAGTATGAATATAAACCACAGGGCACCCACAACTTGTTTAAGAACAAAAAAACCCACAGGTTTTTGAATAATAAAAGAAACATACATGCTTGTCACTGACCGTTAGCTATTAGCAAAGCAACAAAAATCTGTTCCACTGTCCTGTTTGGTAGAGGCTGTGTATCTGATAAAAATTCCCTAAATGTCAGCTTCCCTTTGTACAGTTAGTTGAGAGAGTAATACTGGAAAATCCTCTGTGTTGCTGTGTGTTATATTGGAAAGCAGAGTTCAGCTCTGACACCATGATCCTTTTGTCCACTTGTTCATAGGAACCCAACTTCTCAAGTGAGGACTTCTGTGCAAGGAAGCACTGAAAAATTTGTACTTAGGATAAATGCTGTAACGTGAAAAACAGCTTATTCTCCATTGCAAATTTGCTTCATTCCAGCATCTGAACAGAAACCCTTCCCAGACATGCTATCATTGCCACCCCTAATATTACACTAGTGTACCTTTTGTTATACATAACAACATCCAAGCTTTTCTGTGGAAGATGACATTGATGCCAATCTAATCTTAAATAACATATCCATTGCCTTCCAGTGTTCAGAAATCAAGTTTAACCTACTTGCAGTAACTCCACAGGGAAAGAAGCTTTACTTCACAGAAGGCAAAGTTTATGCATGTGCCAGCCTGCACCAGTGAGTAATCTGCTGGTGAACTTACCCCTTGGAGTCCAATGCGGGAATGAACATTTGCAGCATCAGGGTCAGGCTGCATAAACAGGCTTTCCATTTTTTATTAAGGAAGTACTATCTTACCTGAAATGGAGTCTGATTTGTTGGCTTAGCTGAATGCTGGTTTCAACAGAAAACCCCAAAGCCCTCAAATAAAGTTCAGAACACAACTCAACTTCTGACCTCCCTGAGCGGGTGCTCCCTTAACAGCCACAATGCAAAGGAGGCTGGTGAAGGCCCCACACCTCAGCACTCTGCATGGCTGATGCATTTATTTGCAATGACAAAATAGATGCAGATTTCCCCCCACCTCTGCAAGCTTTTGTTGGCTTTTCCCCCCCCCCCCCCTAACATTATGATCTGTTGGGGGGTGGGGTGTTTTTGGCCTTCCCCACCACCACCCTCCCTGGTACATAAATCTCTAATTTTCTTGCCCTGAAAAAGCCCCTGGACTGTGTGCAGTTTCTCTGCACTACACAACGGTATGCAGAAGACAGTAGCAGGATTATGGTATTGAATTTTCATTTCAAAGGAAATGGTGTACAGCAGATATCATGAAGAAATCCAGAGATGTACCGCCACTATTTCTTAGGAAGAAGGGCTTATAAAAAGGTCAGATGTTAAGGTCTTGGAGATCAGTCCCCACACAAGGCTGCTCCTCTCCACAATAAAGACGGCTTAGGAATGTGAATTTATGGCAGGAATGGAAGGATTAAGTTTGTGGCAACTTCAACTGAACTTGCAACGTGGTGAAACATGGAGAAAAGAACAACAGAGCTAATTAGACGAGCTGAGCTGTCAGAGTGCGGCTGAATGGCTCGGTGCCAACAAACAAAAGGAACGGGCTGGCAATCAGCAGGATCGATGAAGAATACTGCTTCATTAGGGCTGATAAAACAGAGAGAGAGAGCAAGAGAGACCCAGCGCGAGCAAGAGAGAGCGAGTGCGTGCAGGAGAGGGGGGAGAGAGGCAAGAGGAAGTGGGGGGAGAAGAGAGTGAGAAGGAGAAAAAGAGAGGAAGAAAGAAACCGGTGTAATTAAATCTGAGCTGGAAGATGATGTGTAAAGCTGGCTTGTCATCATGCTGTGAACACTTTCACCTTTTAGGTGGTACCCCGGGGGAGTGATGGTGATGAGGGACAGAGATGAGAGTTTTGGATGGCTGCAGGGGGCCACCAGACCAGTTTGGTGCAGGGTGACATGCTAAGTAGGATTTAGAGCATTGTCCATGGGGGAATGCAGGGAAAAGCCAGGAATCAAGCCAATTCCTTGCTGCATTTCGAGCCTCATGTAGCCAAACAGGCAAGGTTAAATGCTTATCAAATGCAAAAGTATGTAAGAAATTCAATTATATGAGCACACAACCAAGAATAAACATCCAGTACAGAAGGGTTAAATGTGCTGGTTACTGTCCCCATCAACTTTATGCACAATTACTATATTTTCACTTTTTCTAATTGAATGAGGTTTCCAAACAGCCCCAGCATTAATCCAAACAGACCTCTATTAATTATAAGCAGCAGTCCTCTCTCTTGCATAGTATCACCACAACTCATTTCCAATACAGCAGAATGTAAAGAACACGTCTGTTCTGCTTCCTTAACCTTCTTTTGGTCTGTGTTTTTGTTTTTACTATTAGTAATGACTCATTGCAAGGACTAGCACCCATGGTTCCTCCTCATAGCAGATACACCCTGCAAACATTAAGTATTTCTCAAGAATTGTGGTTATTATGTGGACTGCACTAGAAGAGGGACCTGGTCTCCTCATTTGGTGCTTGCTGAAAAAGGCTAAATGACTTGCTGATATCCACCTCTGTAATACATGCCAAGACTGAGAGAGGGAAAAGCAGCCTGCACAAAGTATTATTTACACACACAAAAATGTGTTTCAACTATTAAAAGCCAAATAACCATTCTGAACAACAACAAATTTATGTATATTTAGTACAAGCATATTTTGGGGAGTGATTATAATCATTTACATTTATCTTGAATTTCCTCTTGATGAATGAAGCATTTCTGTTCCACTTATTGACACAGCCAGATGAATGCAACAGGAGCTTTTATTACTACATTCCCAACCTTTTATCAATCACATTGGGAGCAAAGACAGTTGACACAAACACATTACAGTGAGGACTATTAATGCAATACAGCTGGGAGATTAAACAGTCTTAGTAGGACTTTGATGTAATAAATTACTCAATCTGAACAACACTGTTTAGCAACTTCTGCACAGAGGAATCGCACTGTGCCCTCATACACCTGCCAAACACAAAACAAAAGGGCTGTGGAGCACTGTGGGAACCCCACAGTACCATGAGAAGTTTATTCCTAGTGCAATGATCTGGGAGGGTCTCCCAAATCAATTACATTTAAGAGAACACATATAAGCATAGTCAATGCTACCTTTTAAACACACAAAAAAGAAATACTCAGAGCAAGAATCCATAAAAACGACTCTGTTTAGCTCAACACCCAGAGTTAAAAAGAGGGAGGAAAAGAAACACATGCTATTGAAATGTAACACAGGAACATGCACCAAAGATCAGAAGTTAACACACACCCGAGTGCACTTGTTAACTAGTTGCCTGCCCATCCAAAACATATTTTTAACAAGTTTTAGCAAGATTAGATTTGAAAACTTGCATCTCTTTCTTATGCATGTGCATGTATGTATAAGGAAGCAAGCAGTAAGATCTATTTGCCTTTTGGAGCATTTATATTAATAAAACAAAGTGCAGAATAGAAATAAACAACTTCCAAGGCTGTTTCTAAAACAACACCTCTTCCAAACTTATACCACTTTCCTGTACTACTGAAAAAAAAAAATAATAAAAAAAAATCACAGCTTCCAGTTTTAAAGCCATCTGGCATAGTTAATATATAACGATTGTCCTCCAGTTAGTGTTTTGAATGAAAAACTGCTGAGATCAGGTATCCCTGCCTAATACAGTATAGGTATTGCAGAGAGTAATTTCTGTGTTGTTCTATGGAAAAGTCACTTGCTCTGGCCAACATGCTGTGCCTACATTTTTTTTATACTATCTAATCACATAGAGTTCCAGCTTGCATTTTAAATGAACATGAAGCATACATATGTCATCCATAGTGTGGTACTAATCTTCTACTGCCCAAATATAGACTTTTTTTTCTTCATGTGTATTCACTCTTCTATTCCATCAGGAAAAATCAAGCATCCCAAATTAATTTAAAGCATAACTTGCAGAGTATAAATACTTGATCTTCAACTTCTGCTTCCTTTCATATTTGAGTTTAGTGCAAGTCTTCAAAAGCTCACTGGCTAAAAACTTTTACCAGCCTAGCAAGAGTTTTTGAGAAATCACCGCAAACGTAAAAACAAATGTTACAACAACACCATCAGTTACCTGCAGAACTGACTGAAAGCTGCAGAACTCGTCAAAGAAAAGCAGAATAAATGCAGGTCCCAGGGCTGTGCCGCAGCAGAGAAGAAGGGAGTTTAGGAGCATAATTCACACATTGCTTTTTTGCAAAGTTTGACAATCCAAACTACCAAGGTTTAGTAATGCTACTGAGAGTGGAGTTCAGGCAGTGTTAAGCCGTGGCAGTGAAACAAAACTACCAGCTACTCACGGGCCTAGATGAACGCTGTATCTTTGGAGGCGGTGGACGAGGTGGACGAAGTCTTTGCTGCTGTATCAAAGTGGAAACTAAATTAAACAGTCACCTAGATGAAAATACCTCTGGTTTTGTGGCAAAAGCAGTATGAGTGGATGACAACATCTGATTTATCTTAGCTTCACACTCACAAAACGTAGGTTTTCTTCCCCACCACTCTCCCCCAAACAGTGCCAAATCTCATGCTCTATGAAGTGCCCCAACAGCAAGGGGAGCTGTACCTGCCTCCTGAGGTAGCCTTAACTCAGCTTTTGTTAAACTGAAGGCAGCACAATCAGCACTCCAGACCAGCCAAAATTTACTGAGACAACAAAGATGCTCAAGGGGGATTCTTGGACCTCCAGGTCCAAGTGTTCTAGACAACATTTATGCAAACAGAAAGAATGCTGTAAAGCAGGATATTCAAAGAAGCTTTCACTAAAATCTCAGGAGTGATTTTAGTGCTTGTGAAAACTTACAGTAAAGGCTTCAAATCAGCAAAGACATTTACAAGCATGGGAAAAAACCTTAAATCAATTAAACTTTTAATACAATTAAAGATGAGCACATGTTTAGATACTGTACTAGATCAAGGTTTAAATGCATTGCCTAGAGCAAATTGTGTACTATAATTGTAAACAAAACTAAAAAGCTCCATCACCAACAGTTCTAATGAGGACAGAACAGTGCATTAAGATGCCTATTTTTGTCTCTCATTTTTTAAATTAGCAGTCACTGAACTCATTGCTTTGTAGCAGCACTGGAGCTATTCCAGTCTGGTTGCTTTTGACTGAGCCAGCAGCACGACTCTCCTCACACAGATGGCATCTCAAGGTATAGCCTGTTAGACAAGGAATCCACTGACAATTAACGGGATTCTAAATAAAACCAACCTGAAGTACAACTTTTGATATTGAGAACAAGATCAAAGTTAATGTCCTTTCTGTGGCAGCCTGTATACACATACCAGCACTTCAAGAGAGAAGGTGCCTCGCTGAGGAGTACAGGGGATGTCCCTCAACGCCTGCTCGCCCAGGTGACACAGCTGCACCACTGTCCCAGCCCCCCCACTGCCCCCAGCCCACGGCACCTCCAACAGACAAAACCCCCTCAGCCAGACAGAGGAGGAGCAGGACCTGGCAGTGGGAGTCAGCTTCTTCAGACAGAAGAAGAAAGCTTACACAGATTACTCTATCTCTCTGCAAAAAATATTCTAGATTCATACCTCAGCAGTTCCTAACTTCTTTCTAGCACAGTCTTTAGTCTAGACTGACAGACATTGTTCCCCAACTATCATACTGTGTAACAGTAAACTCCAGCCTACCCTTTTCCACACCATTTTAATTCTCTTCCTTCTCTTCAGACTTTTCTTTCAAATTTCCCATTAAATTCTACTGTTGGATCCATTGGTTCATTTCTCCTGGCTGTGAATGAAGGAGTGCCTGACTGCACACATGTACTTGGCTCAGCTTTTTGGGGTGGATGAGGAAAAAAAGGAAAAAAAAAAAAGGCACATGGGATGGAGAGCTGAGGCCAGAATGATTCCCTGTGACAGCTTCCCTCTGTATTTTCCAAGAAAGCAAGTATGAAAACAAAGACAACAAAGAGAAATGCCAGGGTGGCAAGCTGAGGTGGCTGCCATTAGCCCTGTTGAACTGTGTGCCTTACACTGCACAATTCAGTCACAGCAGCTGAGTTCTGCTGCTGTGGATCTTCCTGTCTTTTCTGCTCAGGCTGAGAGCACAATCTTAAAATAGATTTAACTCCTGTTACGTGATGTAGCATACTTGTTTTCCATTATGAAACAGCTGAAAAATCTGAAAATTTGCACTTTTCTAGTTACTTGAAAGACATTCACTTACTATGGAGCAACTGAGGTAAAGTACTTGATGAAACAGAAAAACCAGGCACAATTATTATATTTTTCAAATTCTTATGCCTCCTACATATATACACCTCTTTGTTATTTTTTCCGTTTTACTTACCTAGAAATGGTGACCATTTCTACATTAGAAAATTCCCAAGTAGGTTTCTTGGGTGGGAAATTTAAGTATTTTCCTAAAGCCACTGCTAGCAGTCTTGAGCACTATTTATTCTCCATTACTATTTTAATTCTGAACAAATATCTTTTTATTGATAAAAGAATTACAAGATGTTAAGTAACATCTTGATGTTATAATTTCTGCAGTATTAGTTCATATCACTGAATGTGGTTTCTGTTTCAAACACCATACTTCACCCCAAGAAGCTTCTTTGATTTGGGAATCAGTTTTCTATAGGAAAAGGCAGGATAATTTTTGAGGAAGCACCATAAGACTGTAGCACCAACAGTGCAAGCTGAGCAACCAGGAACATTCCTACTAAAGCTTCTGGAAAAAGTGTGACAAAGCCAGGCCCTTCAGGAGCAAGACAGACAAACAGCACAGTAGCTGAGGGTACCTCCCAGTGAGACAGTCAATACATTGATTATAGGCACTGCAAGGACATGTACAACTGAACTGCACTTGGCCACCCACATGCTTGCTGAGGGAAAAAAATGTATTTTTCTAAGAAAACGTGTGTCAGGATTTGTTAATTATCTGCCACATGACTATTTGACTAGACGCTGGCAATAAAATCAAGTTAAAATATTTGGGGGTATTTGAAAACCTTGTGTTAAAAGAGTCACCAATATTGATACCCTTCTCAGCTAAATTACTAGTGGGAATGGAAGAATATGCATACACAAGTCAGAGTACACAGGAGTAAGAGCATTAGATATTCCAGTACAATGTGGAGGAGTTTAACAGGACTGCCAACTCATTACATACTCCTTGCCTGTAACAGAACCACTTGTAGCCATAGTAATTTACTCCTGTTAGTCCTAATTGACCAATAATTACAAGTCAGCTCTTAAAGCACAATTGATGTTGGCACTAGAACCAAAACTCTATATACTTTTTTTCCTCCTTTTGCTCTCTAAGTGATGTGTAAGCCCATGTCGCTTTCAATTTTTCTCTCCATTCAAGAGGGTCAAAACCACTCTTCTTCAACACAAGCTGTGATTCTCATTTAATTACTCAACCCCAGGACCAAGGAGTACTGAAGACAGAACTTCTTAAGGTTTACACAAGTTATCTACACTTCCTGAGGCTCCCTCAGCTTCCATTTTCGTTGGGGATTGTGAAGTGACATAGATGTTTTTAAGCTTTTTTTAGTTAATTACTCACAATTCAAATAGACTTTAACACAATATAAAATCATAAGCTCAAGTGTGATGTCATACTTGCAGTCATCTCTTCCCAGATTCTCCTTTTTACTAAGCTTTCTATTGGTATCGGCATTGATTCATCTTGCTGCTCTTCCAAACCCACCTCTTCATTGACTGAACTCTTCTCTTACTGAAGTTACCACATGACAAATCAATGCCACACAGACTGACATCTTGAATTCCAGGTGGAATTCTGTCCAGCTACAATTTACGGATAAATCCATAGCTCTAAATAGTCATAATCTAAACTCCTTATGGATCTACCCTAAAAAAAAAATACATCATCATTCAGATAAATGACCTTGCTGCAAGGTTTGCCAGCAGAAGAAAGGATGTAAACTTAACTCTCAGAACTGATCTCAGTACTTGTAACAACACCGTCCAATCTAACACTCAGGTTCAAATTTATCTTATCCATAGAAGTGCTACCAGAAATAAAGTTCACTTTGAGGTTCTGTTTGTATTGCACCATGTACTACATTTTTGAACCCCCAAAAGATCTGAATATACTAAGACAAAAGTACACATCCACAGCGAAGTGTTCTCCCCATTAACTCCGGAGAGAGAAACAATGTGCCTGAAATCAGCGTTGTGAAGCATAGAAAAAAGCAGGCAAAGGGCAGTGAGGAGTAACTGACATGGAGGTCCACCAAGAGATAACAGTTATTTGCCCTTTACCAGAGCTTCACTTTTAATGTTGACGTTAATATCTGTCATGAGAATGGGATAAGCAAGTATATTCAAACTCTATGAAGGCCATATTTACTGGATAAGCCACTGATTTGAAGTTAATTTGTTAATGCAGCAAAACATGTTGTTTCTAAAAGGTCAGCAGGGGAAGCTGTGTTGGAATATCACCTTAATTACCTGTGCTGTAAGGATGAACAGGTACGAAACAGCACAGGCAACATTGCTAAAAGCTGCTAAATTGCTATTCTAGGTATGTTCCTAAATGTACACAGTATAGAGGTTTGGTTTTTTTCATTAAGGGGAGAAGTGTCTAAATTAGCATTTTCTTACCAATAGCTGTTTACCAGCTTTTTAGTAGAGATATTCTCTTAATTGTCTTGTTCTAAATACTTCTGAAGCAACAAGACAGAAAATTTGCAGAAAGCCAATTTTACAACTGCAGATCTGGTACTGTTTTACTAATTATCAGATTTTAAAGTATGAGATGCTGAAAGAAAAAAAATTCCTACATTCACTTTTACACTGTAAAAATAACATTTAAATATTATAGATCCCACATCCTAAAGTAGCTATTTTACATTGAAGGAACTTTAACAATACAGCTATTTAGGTTTTTTTATATTAGAGAAAACATTACAAGATCATTTTTGGTCTGCGACGTAACAGCTCATAAGCAGAATATTATCTCAAACTGATTGTGGATGTCTGTTCAGTGTTGTTTTAAGTGGTATTCAAAACAGAGCCTTTATGGGTAAATTAGAGGTGCTATTTCATATGCAGCAACAAGTGCAACTAGAAAGAATGCATAAAGGAAACACAACTAGATGAAAAACCATTTGTCAGTACACAGGGAAGGAAGTGTTTCTCTTTCTCAATTAGTAGCGAGGGTTATTTCTAGTAATTTCATAAGCAAAGCTTTTCTACATTAATATCTTATTTCCATCAGAATTTCAGGACTCGTTTAAAAACTACTGGTATGTTTTCAGGACAATCAGACATGGCATAGAGATGCACTGTCCTGAATGTACCCAATGCTCAAACATCATGCTGCAAAAGATCCATAGTGCTGACTTTGGAGGAACACGCAGAACCTGAACTGAACACTCAATAAAAAGAAGTGGGGGGAAGAAAATAACAACACTGAAAAATGTATGGTACCTAAAAAGATTCAGTACAGAAAGCAGATGGAATCTATGAGGCAGTTGTTTTATTATCCATCCAGATCCCTGCACAGTGCACACACTACTTTTTACATACTCCCATATGTACAGCTCACAAACTGGGATGACAAGAACAGTGTATGCTTTACAGCATATATTTTTAATTTACACTCTGAAATCCTTCAACAGAAATCTGCTGGGTCCTGTGATAAAAATAATCTCTATGTTTTAAGGGATGCCTCTTTCTTCAAGCCATATTAGTAGACTAGGAAGGTAGAATGAATCTCACAAAAATATAGCAATGGCTATAGCCGTGACAAGACTCTATGAAAGAGGCAGAGATTGCCACAATTAAACACTCCAATTAGTTTAATGAGAATTATCTCCTTATCTTTCTAACCAGAAATCTTCTGTTATGTAACAGAGAAGTAGACAGTAAGGGAAGGAAATGAAAGGTAGGTGCCTATAAGCTGCTGTTTTCCCTAATATTGAAAAAGGATCTTTATTTCCAAGTCATATCTGGTGCCAAGAGGCACTGCCAAAGGATGCACAGGTCCATCCCAGAGCCACCGAGGGGAAACTCACTTCTTGCTAAAGGGGAATAGAGGGTTTTTCTGAGTGTCTAGCTTTGCTTCCTCTCTCTCCTTGCTGTAGCAAACTCTGTCCTTCCTAATTAAGGGCAAAAAAATGTCTTTTTATCTAGATACAGAGCACTGATAACTTATGTAGATCTCTCCTAAGGCAAGAAGGAAAGCAGGATCATGGTATCAGGACCACATCTATCTTGTCAAGTTCAATGGTTCCTCCGGAATGAAGGGCTCAGACCTCCCAGCTACGTCTTATTATCTGCTTATTATGGAAGAGTGTCAGGGACAGAAAATCCAAAACCATAGGTTACACTACTCTAATAGTGTAGATTATTATTGATTATAATTGATAGTATTCTAAAAACACATGGCTTAAGCAATAAACCCCTTAGCTGCACAACTGAAAGGTACTTTACTTCTTTTGTCTGCAATTACAGAAAACCAGAAGAATTTTGAGAATTAGATGGATACCATTTTCTACGTGTGCAATAGTTGAGTAGACAGACACAGTCAGGCCAGGCCCCAAAGTATCATGTGTTTTTACACGATGTTGATGGGAGGAATAGTGTGTAGCAGCTGTTAACTTGTAATGCTATCTGTGGCTTAAGGACCTGTCAAGAGTTCTGGTTACTTCCTAGCTCCAGTGACAGGAAAGTTCACACACTACACAAAGTGCCAGTAGAGAACCCACAAAAGATGACATCACTGCAATTTGAGATTGTGACCATTTAGTTCTATTTCACTTTTTATCTGCTGTGCAGTTGAAAATATACCCTGACCTCCTCCCAACTATATGCATATTCAGTTCCTCTAAAACACTGTAAAAAAAACCACCACAACCCTAACTGTATTAAACTGATGTTATTCAACACTTTGCAGTTTGAAGACTGCTGACATTTTCCAATGATGACAACTGTCAACAGCCTCTTATTTACCTGGCACAGTTCCCAGGAGCCTGCAGACCACAGTCTGCAAACCACTGTATGTTAAGCTATATGTAGTAGGTATCTCTTTCCAGAGGAATCACATGCCTACAGAACACAAAATACTTAATTCAATCTAAGAGTCAGCCTGGTTCAAAAAACCCTCACACATTTTGTTTACAATTTTGTTTATATGTACTGAGGCCTTAGATGACTCTAAGAGTCCTGCTGCAGACAGCTAAACACATCAGCCAGAAGCATTCCTCTAATCCAGTTTCTGACTGCACTGTTCTGTTTCTGCAGTGCCTGGGTATGAGTGCTCCTTGCTGAGCCCTCCCTTTGCAATCAACACCGTCTGGGGAAGGGGGTAATTTCCAAGGATTCACTAGCTTAAATGCATACACCATTTTTTTTGTTCTGAGAATGTATCACAGAAAAACCAAAGATATTTCAACTTACAGAATGGACTTCAAAGTAAATTTCTTTGAGATACTCACTTTTACACAGACCACTGCAGCCCATTTTACCTGCTCTCCTTGTCCCTTAGGGCAACCACTGGTGACTTAGTAACATTTCTTATTATTTCTTTGATGTTTTGTCACCTGCTTTTCCACCTAATCTTTCACACTAGATTTTTTAATGGAGCCTGCAATAACAGCAGAATCCTGTACTGACAATATCCATGCTTCAATCCTAGATGAACCCTCAGCAAACACACAGGTATGTTCATGGTACTAAGGCAGGTCTAACACCCAGAAAATAACATATCCCATGGATTCTAAATTGCATGATATGCCTTAGAGCAGCATAACTTCCATTCACACAGGAAGATGATAAAATCACAATCATCTGTTATATTACTGGACGATGAAAGGACTGTGAAAGAAAGCTTTAACTTGCTGAGCCACGTCCTTTCTGGACTATTAGCAAAAGAGCCAGGAGGTTTTCTTTCAGACCTATTCACAGAGATAAAACAGGGAAGGGTTTGAGAGAGAATCTCATAGAGATTATGTTCAAATTTCCAAAGAAGTTCTACCAAAATGAGGTATATTTTGCAGTGGCTTGGTTTCATTCCATCTGTTTCTCAACATACAT
Source organism: Hemiprocne comata (assembly GCA_020745705.1). Lineage (NCBI taxonomy): Eukaryota > Metazoa > Chordata > Aves > Apodiformes > Apodidae > Hemiprocne > Hemiprocne comata. The sequence continues at coordinate 10,664,412 of CM036604.1, forward strand.
GGATGGAGAGATATGTTGCAAAAAATCCCAGACCCCAGGAATATATTTATCCCCATGTGTTAAAGTCTATCCATCTACTATCTCAGCAGAGTTTAAAATCACAGCTAATAGGTTAACAACTGTTTTTCTTCTGCTTCAAATGAAGAATATCAGAAAGCTGGGGGAATATTCGGCTTCCCAATTTGTACTGACTGCTCACTGCTACCTGCAATGTCTGTTTGACAGGACTGACATTTTGTACTGCTGTGAGATGGGAAAACGTGTGACATTTTTATTCATGGTGGCGTACGCCCTTGTAATGATCAGCCCTGGTCGATGTGCTTACTGCAGCAGCCCCGAGCCCTCGGAGAACAAACAAGAACCGGCGGTGCCAGCAGTTCGGCTGCCTTATTAAACACCACCAGGATTCTAACGAAGAGCAACTGCTGGAAAATCTCACTGTCAAATCCTCAAGGACATTGTCAACATGGAACTAACGACATATATTTTTCATTTAAAATACTGGAAAATCCAGCAATGCAATATTAAATAGAAAGAAAAAAGCCACACTATTTTGTGTGTGTTTTCTTTTTTAACTGGTCACTTTGTCAGCTTTACATTGGGCTTTCTGAGGGCCTGATACTGGAATTCAAATCAAGATCACACAACCCACACGATTCAAAATGTTGGGAAATGGACCTATCCCTTAATATCTTTCAACCGCTATTTCTTTCTAGCAAGCAGAATACTTGTACAGAAGAAAAAAAATAAAACATGGTCTCTCATTTAAGGAGTTCTATAAACAGCAGTTGACTATGGGCTCTGCTCGGCTTCATCATTCACTGAGGAGGTCTGCATAATGAGGGGGATACTCCTCCACACCAACACAAAAGTACATGGCTGCTGTACCTCTAGTATGGCACTCCGAAACCATTTCACTTGGTATTAATCAGTCCAGTTCTGAAGGGCAGATGCAAAAATCCTGGCCAAACAAGCAATCACAGCGGGGTTAGCAGTTAGAAGAATCGTATGTCTCACATACTCTCTTTCTTTAATCTTCTAGTTTAATCCGGGGTCCGGAGGTCAATTCAGACAGTTCTGGCCTAGCTGCACGTATCAACTTCATAAGCAATACATATGAAGCTTCTGGATGCTGATCTACATTGATAGACCAAGCAAGTCATCCATACGACCCTCTGAGCTTTTCTCCAGTTGTCAATCTAGGTGATTTGGTTAGCCTTGCATGCACTGATGTATTTATTTTATTTGCATGCATTATTTATAAAGCAGAATTCTTCTACATGCCAGCAGTGATGGACCAAGATATTCTCTACAAGGTGTTTATGGGTTCCTCAGCATAACAGGACTAACAAGGAAATTCTGCAGACATGTTACAGCTGCTATTGCTTGTCACCAAGCCCCAGGAGGTCAGCTCAACCACAGCATTTTCTCCATACATCCAAGCATTATGGCATCTGACTTGCATGCACCCAGGGCAGTAAATTTATTCTGAACACCCCTGCTTAAGAAGCACTTGAAATGCCAAGACAGTTGGAAAACTCTAAAAACTGTAGTTTGGAATGTGCTTTTTCATGGATGAACACATCTGCTGGATGTAGGACTGCAGCCACATAATCTCACTGCAAAGCAGGAATTCCTACATAGCATGAGCTACATACATACTACATTGCTGTAGGAGCTGAAGATGACGTAGCTGTCTGGGTGCTCATTAGAAAATACTGGCAAGTGACTGCATGAGAGGCAGTCACCTCTGGGTATGCTCTGCAGGTGGTGAACATCTTCCTAAAGAGAGCACCAGGGCTCACTTGTCAAATATTTACACGCATGACAAGAGTGCAAGCCTTTTACTTCGGTAACTCCTATCCCATGGATTGCCATTTCTGCAAAGCTTGCACACCAAAAAGCAGAATTTAAATCCAATGAATTATTTTCTTGTCCTTTGACTTTGTTTTTAGTCCCCTGACTAAGAACACTGTACCCTAAAAACCTGATGGGACATTTGAGTAGTGTCAAGCAGACATTAGATGGACAAGTGCTTCTGGGCCAATACATTTGCCTTTCTTGCACGGTGACTGTTACTGAGCAGCAGGGAACTTCTTTCTGAAATGAACAGCCAAAGAAAGAGCGAGAGAAATGGGGTAGAAAATATGCCTTCTGAAGACAAAATAATATTAAAGAACTGGCCTTATACTTTTGCTACAACCACAAAGAATCAAATGGAGAGGAAGGAAACTCCACGTGGCTCAGCAGAAAGGGAGACTGTAGTGCTCAGTGTGGAAGATTGGAATGGAAGCTCATTTTCTTAATGAAGGTATCTCTGTTGTCAGAACAGTTCAGAGTGGCGAAAACAGAAGGTTGGCTTTGCAGCCATAGCATACATTGCATGAATATTAGAAAATGAACTTGTTTTCCCCTTTCCCCTTTGGTTTCTACCTCAGTGCCACACAATGCCTGCTGAGATCCAGAGGAATCTGCTATTGTTCCAATGCACCTGGGTGTGAAGGGAGTCACAGGGTCTGGCAAAGGAGCCTTCCTCCATTCCCTACTTCATCTCTTTTGCCCTGGAGATAATCCCCCCTTCTGCTGCCTCTGGCCTCAGCAATCTAGTTTTGCATTTTTGGAATGTAGCTGGCTGGTTTTCTCCTCATCTTCCCCCTGACCTCTTAATGCTGTTTAATCTCCTTGAAGAAGAAACCTGCCCTACAAAGCACAGTTGTTTGTTCTGCATGTCTAAGTGCAGATTATGAATGGGAAAAATGAATGTGTTTGTTTACACAAAATGATCAAAACAGCAAATAAGCTGGCAATTCCCATTTTATGGCCCACAAAAGTTTAACAGCAGTAAGAATCAGCTGGGAAGAGAACTTGGAAAACTTTTTTTCACAGTCAGATAAGCTGCCTTAGTGCATGAATGTATTTGCCATTTCTTTAATAGTTATTTACATTAACCCTCAGGATACTAATTCTCTCTAGTCTGCATCCAGAACAGACTGTAATTGAATCTCTTAAATAAAGACGTAGTTGGAAGAGTCTTTTGTATTTTATTAAGCTATATGTTTTTGGCACATAAATGGAATAAAGTATTCTATTTGCTGGTAAATAAAAAATAAACCACAGAAACATAAAAACACCTAAGCTGACAAAAGATATTCTGATTATAACAGAAACAATCAGAGAGCTGCACAGAACTCTCAGTATAACTTGCTTCTAATGAAATTATAACCTTTCCCAACAAACTATGTTTATGGCACCTCATCATTTGTTGTTTTAATTGTACTAGATCAGTTGTGCTACTGACTGTGTAAAAGCTCCAGAGAAACAATCTTCCTAAGTACAGATTCTTTTACAGAATCCAGGCTCACCCTGTCCTGTGCTCCCACCACCTCTCAGGCTGATGGGAAGCTGGGCACCGGTCATGGTGCTGCATGAACCAGGAGGCCCTGGCAGAAGCAGTTGGTGCAATGTTGCAGAGGAATAGCATGAAGGCTGGATTGGGGGTGGAGGGGTGGGAAGCAGAGTGGATAGAAGCAGAAGCTTCATTAGGAGAAAGATGTGTTAAAAACAAGTATATTTTTGGAAAATAAAGCACTCCCTTTATCGTGAAATGTGAAGGGCTCTGACCACCTGATCTCCACAGCCCCAGACTGTACCATGGTACCAGAGCTGGATGAACACCCCCCAGGACACACCACTGCAGCAGCTAAAGGGACCTGTCAATGTGTCCACTCTTTTAAGCAAAGTCTCAGAAATGTAAAAATCATACAGCATTTCTTCCCCTGGCTGTGGTATGCAGGCACTGTAGGTGTTTATCCCACCACAGCTGGGGCACCACTGGCCTACAGTTAAGCACTGTCTTCTGGAGAGAAAAGGCTTCTAAAAATATCAGAGTCACATATTAATCTACCTTTCTCCCCTAGCAAAATCATGATTTTATACATTATAAAGGGGTTTGGTTTTGTTTCTTTTGCTTTAGATAATGCAAAAACAAATACATATAAGAGAACTGAGAAAGCCTGCTGCTCATTAAAAACTCAGCAAGGTATTTTGGAGAGCTGCTTGTGTTACTTGAAACAGCTCTGCAATCACCATCATTAAGGAGATGCCTGCATTTCCCAGAATCTTTGCTTTTTGGCTCTGACATACGTAACATGCATAAATATCCATTCCCCAAATAATGGAATGAGATATTTGAGACTTTTGTCTCCAAAAATTAAAAAAAAAAAGAACACTCCAGAATACCTTATCAGCATAGCTCAGTCAAAAAAAAAAAAACACCCCAAAAGCACCAAAAAACAACACACACAAAAAAAACCCACCAAAAAAACCACCTTGTTCATTCTCTCTTTTTTTTTGGCATAAAGGCAAGTTATAAATTGTCTTGTTTTTTTAGGGCGTAGAGATATTAAGAGCTCCTCAAACAACGTACTTCAGAAATCAGGCAAAACTAACTTCAGTACAGATAAATCAATTAATGAAAATCAGAAAGCAGAAGAGATCTGAAGCTGCTCAACATTATGCTCTGTGCAGCATCCTCAGCACTGCAGCTCACCACCAGCAACCGTTCCAGGGATGGAAGCAAAATTTCTAGCAGAAACACAACTCAAGCCCACTAATGCAAACCCAGAATCTGAAAAATATTATCAAAAGGTGTCACCGAAAACACTGCTAAAACAACTCCGTAATAACCCTTTCAAACAATGCCTGGTATCTAGTTGCCAAGATAAGCTACAACACTATGGAATCTCCTACAGTTACATAATTGCTGCTAAATTGTTAAGAACAATCAGCCGAGGTGCTGTACATTCACGGATATTTCAAGATATTTTACTGGTAGTTTTTTGCAGCCTAAACAACTGCAGATACACAACTGCATTTGGAAAAGCCAGAAACTACCTCACTACAGGGTGAGAGATAATGAGTTAAAATTAAAGGTTGCTGCTGGCTTACTAGCCCATCCCCCTTTAGCTAATCTGTCATGTAATGAAGAGAAGCACCTCGCACAGGACAGCTAGCTGCCGGCTCACTTACAGCGAGCTGATTAAGAATGTTCAACCAACAGCAGACTGCAGACCTTTCCAACGAAAATAAATAGACTGTATGCAAATGTGTTTGTCACTTTGACAGCATGTCTCAATTAAAGCATCTCGCTGCTGCTGGTAGGCGCTCTCACTGCAGTGCTATGGACGAGCCTTACTGCATTACTGATACACGGGGCTTGACCCTAATCCGCATGCATGCATTCTAAAAAAGTCTGCCTTTGCCATGTACACTAGCATAATACCAGCAGACATGGAAAGCAAGTGACAATGAGAAAAAAGCCTCTTTCATCCTCTTCAGTTTATAAGAACTGTGAATGCACAAACAGCCCTTATTTCGGAGTTCTTGTGGCTTTTTAATTGTTCCCACCTACTGTATTCTAGAGAGAGTTAAAAGTGACACTAAAATCTCTCCCTTTAATCACTAGTTAGAAGCCATCCCCCATTTAAACAGGAGAAGTTGTTGCTTTTTTCCTCCCCAAAGCCTTAATTTATATTTCATAAACCTGAACATCTTTTCCTTTTGAATCAAAGTGTGATTTTATTTTCATTTTGGCATTAGTCTGTCAGGACAAAAGGACCCGTGAAAGGACAAAAGCTAGAAGTGAGATAGCCCCACAACAGCTAAGGTGGATCATGTTTTGGGAAGAGACATTTGTAACGTAATGACAGTGATAAGCATTTAGCTAGTGAGTCTTTCCCCACAGCCACAGTTCAGTACAGCTGATATTTCTTTTGATACAGAAAGTGATCATTAAAAAACTTGAAAGTGACCCCTAAAAAATCTCACTAATTTAAATTTGCACTTCCCGCTCGATTATATATTTCAATTAATCTACCAAAATGTTTGAACCATTCATCCTTCACAAAAATCTGAAGGAAAAAACTGGAAGTAGATTATAATATTATCTGGATTTCTGACTGCTTCAAATAAAATGTAACATTCCCCTGCTAGAGCTAGATGGCTATATTTCTCCAGTACCCCTACTCCTCTCAACTATTGGCACAGAAAGTAAGTGAAAAATAAATCACTACTGCAAATATTTAATTGGAAGATAATCTGTTTTGGAAAAAAGCCTCCAAGAACTTACATTTAGCACCGTGGTGTAAGTTCTGAAAGAAACAGGCAACATTGCTCTAAGCAATGATTGTATCTTGTGTAGCCCTACTTAACACCTAAACAGTCAGTGCAGCTACACTGACTAGTTTCTATTAACAGATACTTATCTAAAAATCTGGTTTACCTCACTTTTTATAATTTCTACTTATTTTACAACTGTTTTAAAATTACACTGTTTCCTTAAAAGAAACAGATAAGATAATCACTCCTGTTTTCTGACCGTAATACTGTAAAAAATAGATTCAGAGGAAGAAAAGAACTGGCAACATACATCGTTATTTTTTGAGTGAGGATACACTTAATAGGGGAACACTAACAAACTGATGGTAAATCCTGTATGTTTTTCCATGAAAAATCACAGCAACTGTAACATTTTCTATATAATTAGCTCTTTAAGAAATCACACAAGCAAACTCTCTTTTGCAGATAAATCAAAAGAAACGTTCTAAGAGTAACTAATGTGTATAGCTCAGTTGTCAATACTGCAATACAGAGTACTCTAATAAGCCATTAATTGACTTTTCCATCTTCATTGCATTTAATTTTCAGAGAATGTTAAAATGCTTTAATAGTTGGATGTTTCATACTGACAGTAATGATCTGGCTACATAACAGAGGACATTTTAAATTATACATCCTCAGTCCTGAGGGCTATAGGACTTTGCATACCAAAAAAAAAATAAAAATCAGCAAAACAGTTTATAAAATTGCTACAATAATTATTCTTTCCTTCCCAGGCACTTATAGACTTTATTTTCCTCAAAATCACTGTATGAACTAAAGGAATCAGCAACCCCCAGAAAAATCAGGTCTTTGGAATCCCATTTAAACAGATACAACAGAAATATGAGTAATAATGAAACAATTGGCATATTCATTATTGCAACTTTTCTCTGAACTATTTTTGCTGAGTCACACAATTTAAAGACTCAAAGACATACCTGACCAAAATGTACTGTGATTGGTCTCCTGTCTTCTCTTAATTTAGGGTCCTTCTTTTCACCCAATGGAGAAGGTGCTGTCCTTGGCAGAGACTCCTCCGGTGCTGCAGAACACCCATTCTCAGCAATGTCCTGTATGGTAGGAAAAGGTGAATAGCAGGGCCAGGAACATTCTTGATTAAGGGTAAGGGACACAAAGGAGACACTGGAGGATAATGCTGACTAACAATTTTGATGTTAGGGGGAAAAAACCAAAGTACAGAAAAGAAAACATCATTAGAATAAAACATTTTGTTGCACTTTGTCAATCAGAGCTTGCACACAATCACCCTCTCCTTCTAACACCACTGCTGCATGCAAACAGACACATCCAATAAAATGTCTGACTTAAACATGCAAAAGCCAGGAAATACATAGGGAGAAAAAAAATCCCCACAGCTATAAATACCTATTCTAGGAACAAATTCAAAAGAAACCTAGGAACAGGGCTATTCTGCTTTTGCAAACCTAAATGAAAATGGTAATACTGTTTATGTACTTCACAGAATTATCTGTAGCAGAACAATTACTCATGGAAGTGGCAAGCAGAGATGAAACTCACAGCTTAGTTAGCTCTGCATTTTATCTTTGAGTCTGTGTACACTTGAATATGCCTTCAGGAGATGTATGAAACCAACTGCTGCCTAGCAGGATGCTTTTTTGTTTTGCTTTGCTTTTGCTTTTGACATTAGTCCTTATCTTCAGAAGTAAAGTGACCCATCAACCTAGGTTAGAAGACCTGGCAAGTGTATGTATGGTATATGTAACAGGTTTTGAAAAAGACAAAGACATGCAGACATAAGGAATCAGACAAGGAGAAAAAGAGTTTGAAAGTCAGTTGAGAAATAGTCTGTAACGCAGTGGGCCCCAAACCTTACATCTCTTTGCAACAATGTCAAGGAAATAATGCTTGGTAAATATAGAGAGAAACCTGCACACACTGTAGCTCTGCAAGACTGACCTAAGGTTGGCTGCTGACATAGACATTGCTTTGATTCCCTGACCTTTGACATGCCCCCTCAAGTCTCCGTCTTGCTAAGGTACAATAATGAGACATGTAAGCTGATGGCCAATTAGAAATGGTTCTTTTGGACACAGACTGACCTAATGTGTTTAGGTCAAATGAAACAAAAAGCTGGATGGACTTTCTAAGGGGCTTTGTCTGCTCCACAGAGAAGCTGAGAGACCTTTTTAGATCCAGCTGGCAGAGCAGTGGGTCACCAATATGGGTATAAGGATCGTGCGGAAATTAACAACTTGTTACGGTCAAACTAGAGAGAAAAACTTTTTCCTCCTCCCTACCCTCCAGCTGTACAATGTTGCCTTGTCTTTAAAAAAATTCAACAAACTACACTGAATTAGTAACAAAGAGCCCCAAAACAACTCAGTGACAAGAAATGTAAGTTTCCGTCAAACTCCTGTTTCAGCTCCCGAACAGCACCAAGGTGCTAAGGGACCGGGTCACTCCAGGAGTCCCAGAACAGTTGGCAGCACTCTGTGCTGTTCTGAAATGTAACAACATTCAACACAAACTTCATGTACGTATTTCTAGACAAGTAAAGCCACACTAAATGTGCACCAAGCTTCAGACCTGTTGAGTATAGGCCATAAATGTGTCCAGCACATTCAAAGCCACCTGACCTGCACTGACCAGTAGATGCTGCCAGCAATTCACAGCTTGCAGCATTTCAGCTGGAGCTGTGGCTCCAACCAAGGCAATAGGCAGCTGGGAATCAATGGAAAGCAAAGCATCTTCCAATCCAAGCAAAATTCCAGAAAAATATAAAATAGATGCAAAAGTTTGGACATCAGGGGAATGGGAGGAGATAGAAGACACAGACAGATCAAGCCATTGAGCCAAACCCGTGAAGATGTCTAACAGTCACTGCAAATCCTTGCAGTGTTTATTGCTATAGATACTTCCAAAGAAACTGCAGAACATTTCAGTGAAAATTATTGTTTTTTAAATACACTCGATGAAATATGATACCTATTTTCTCAAAATCACAAAACATGCAGGCAAATAAACAACACAGCTTCAGTCATCAAAGCAAAATTTGCTTAAAAAATGTTTGTTATATACCTTCAATGAAAACACATTTGAGGTAAATCAGAGAGACCTCATTTTAAACACCTGAAATAAGGGCTCCAAGTAGCTTTAAAGTGATTAAATGTCAAAGTATTTGGCAATTCTATGAGTATACAAAAGTCCTTCAAGGCAGTCTGTGACATAACTTCAGTCCACTACCAGATTCTGAATACAGTTATTCAAAGTCAACGGGGAGTACGACAGAGACAGAGAGGTAAGATCACAACAAATAAGAAAAACAGGACACTCTGATTCTGAACTTCAGCTTCAGAAAGGTATCAGGGCTCACAAAATGTCTCCTGATAAAAGCAGTTCTTCAGCTTGAGAACTACAAATGACCACAGAACTGCAGTGGATCATAGTGCAGGCAGGCCTGCAAAAAGCAGTGCCCTTTCCCAGTACTAAAAGAAAAGCCAGGCAGAGCTGTGCATCCCAAGGGAGGGAGAGCATGCACCAGTCAGGACACTGGCTTGGATTCCCACCCTGCTTTGGAGACCAGTGTCAGCACTTCCACCCAGAGCTGTGCTGGGTACATGTAGCAGCTTGGCTGGTGCTCACAAGCAGCTCTTTGTACTGCAGTGCATCATACCATGAGGAGATGTCCCAAGTCTGATGTTTCAGTTCCAACATGTCCCCAAAAAAGGGAATAGGTATAAGCCAGCATGACATTCCTGAAGTAGCTTAAATCATGTATTATTCAGGATAACAAAAAAATAAATGAGACTTGTCCCTTTTAAAAAACAGAAAAGAATGGAAGGTGCTAAGTTATTCATTACTGGAATAAACTCTCCAGAAATGCAAAAACTAGCAATGGTTCAGTGACTTTTTACCAAAAAGAAAGCGTAATTTATTATTAAAAGGAAAAAAAGACACCTTAAAGATTACTGGAAAAAGATAATTAAAATCATCCATCACACTCCATAATTATCTCCATATATAAACAGTGCCCCCTGCAACAACTGTCTGTTGAGATGAAATCTTTACTACCTCTTTAAAGGACAGACTTCAGAGAATGAGAAGATATATATTTATTGATATGTAAAGTTTACCCTGTAAACTAAGTAAGGTTTTCTTCTGTTTAAATATGCATTACTAATTTTTCTAGGGACCTTTTATAATGGACTACAAATACTGCCTATTAAAAGAGAAAACACACATTCCAGAATGTTTAAAAGGATTCTTCAAGTTATTTTTTTAAACCTCTAAATCAATTGTTTCTAGCTTTACTTGTAACAAAGCACTGACAACAGCCCATTGGAAACAGTTTAACTAGATCCACACAGAGCTGTAGTTAACTAAAATAATGTTGAATACATTAATGCCAAGTGCCCAACCATTTATATAAATTGTCTTATCCAGAAGCTTTCAGTAAGTTACATTCTCCTTACTGAAAGTTGAGGACGGTACCATTCATATTCCTCCTTCTTCCTAACTCTATGTAGTTAAGCTTCAAACGAGCCAATAAGGGAGTGACTCTACCACCACGGTCCATTTGTGACATGGAAAAAGCAGCCTTTACAAAAAAAAAGAAAAAAAAGAAAAAGAAAAAAAAGAAGATTGGAAATAAAAGAAAAAAGTACTTTATCAGATATAAAATAAAGCTACCATGCTGTATCTATTAACAATTATTTGCTATCACTCATAAGAACCCTCTGAAAACTATTTCTGTAGCTTTGAAATACTGTACCACAAATGAACAAGGGATGGAAATAGAGCCCCATTCAATCTCTACTATCATATTAAAGAAGGACCTTACACACACCACAGTGACCTCTCAACAGGTCAATCCTGCATTTCCCATTTGCAATTCAAACCCAAGACTGGAGCAGACCAAGGGCAAAATGGGCTCTTGATTATATTTAAGAGGTCACCATTGCTATGCAGAGTTGTAGGAAGCAGACCTCTAGCTTTATTGCATTTTTAAATTCTATCTTGTACAGAAGCTGCTCATATTTGGCAGCAAAAACTGGAAAAAGGATGTTTATATTTGACTTTTCCTTACCAGTGGCCTGTAACTTTTTGTATTAATAATGAAAAATAGTATGTTAAATGCAGTGGATAGTAAGTCCAGTTTTAAAATAACCTTAGGTTATCCTTGGAAGATGAGAGAGCGGAATCCTAAATTTGGCAAAAATTAAGTATTTAAGGACACCAAAATTTCAAATAGTTAATACCTGCACGAACTAGTAAGTAAATACATGAAAACCACAATGTTCTCACATGAAAATTGGTGAGGATGCACTAATAGACTTGTTAAGAGAGGAACACAGACATTTAGATTAAAAATGACAGTGGCCAAAATACTTTTTGCTATTTTTCTCTCTTTAAACAGAGCAATACCTCTTTTCAGTTATCTTTCCATCTTGCATCCAAAATGAGGAAGAGGATGGGATAGAAAAGAACAAACTTAATGAAGAAAGGAGAGGTAGAGCAGTATGTATCAGCCACTCACAGAAATCTTTTAAGCTCTCGTGAAAGCATATGTTGAACAATCCTGTTTAACCATCTTACTTACAGAAACGTCACATAATAAGGAACGTGAAACAAAACTGGGCTGCTTATTTGTAAATGTTATGTGTGTTTTTAAAAAGAATGCTTGCTGCTTGAAGGACTAGGAAGACAACAATAATAAAACAAAGGAATGAATGAGACGTTTCTCAGACTGATATGAATGTCACAGAACAGCATACAATTATATTAGCATTTAAAATAGAGGAAAACAATCTGGTCATTTTACACAGCTCCAACTGCTTTAGAAATGCACATTAAGAAGGCCAAATATTTTATTATTCATAAAGGTTATGTCCAAAAGTGAAACACATGGAATTACATAAAAAATTCCACATACATGAAAACTGCTTCCTGTTTCTAAGATGTTCATAGTATACCTGAAGTGGTCACATATAAAGTATTACATGTAATAAAATAAAAGAGATTTTCAAGAACCCAAAGCATCTTTATCTCCCTGAAAAAATCTCCAGCAATCTGCTAGAGTATTTAGAGAGCAAACAGCATTTGCATTGTATACACAGTTAATTGCATCAATTCATAACCTGGCTGCAGAATATTCCCTTTGTACAAATACTTTGTTGACACGTTCAGGCAGATTTCTGTTTCACAGGAATACAGCTGCAGTGCTATCTTCAGAGGTTGGTTTGGAAATTCAGAAAATAAATATACTGAGAACAGATTAAAAACAAACCCAAACAAAAATTTCTGAGAAGAACTTCAGTTCTATCAGGAAAGTTAGCTATCTTGTTTTCCCAAAAGACTCCAATAACTCCACTTCACAGAATAAAAAGAGTATCTGGAAAAAACCTAAGGCAGAGTTAACCATTCATTCATACTGCATGCATGAATATGACCAAACTTCTGGCTTAAAAGGAGCAATTAGTATTGGATAACACATTCTTCAAACACAATTCAGCATTCTTGGAACTGCACTGTTTACAAATAAAGACAGATTTGGAAAACAACAAACAATGTCATTTTTTATTTCTGCAATAATTAAAATTTGAAATGAACATCAACTCTAATTTAATTCCTTTATGCCTAAACTTTGCATCAGACACTCATGAAACACACAAATCCTTTTCTCAATGGCCAACACTATACATTTTCTGTGAGAGATTACTGGACAAATATCAACAATTTGCCACTTGCCACAAGTTCACTGCCTTTCCTGCAGGAAAGATCTCCCAGTTCACATGAAGTCCCCTTCCACAATGCCCCAGCACAAAGGACAGGAGAGGCACCACACCAAACGGAACACTCAATTTTCTGGCTTTTGTGGGTTTAAGTCAGAGCCTTAATCTATTTGAAGACATGCTTTTTTTTTTTTTGTCTGTGAATATTTATAACAGTGTGAACAATCCAGGACAGCTGGTAATGCATTTTGAAGTGTTCTAACAACACTGTATCAAACAGCTTCCTATTGATCACATAATGCTTTTTGTGGCTAAGTATTTCATACATGGTGCTTATACATTTTGAATAAGAACTTCAAGTACCTTTTGCTTCAAGCGGTTTTTCACTTCTTTTATTCCCATTTTTGCATGATCTTTTGCCTGCATGAAAAATTAATTTAAGTTAAAATCCCCTTCTATTTCCAGCAGTGACTACGCTTGATTTCAGAGCATCAAGATTCACCTTCTCTAGTTACTAAAAATGGCAAGGAAATTTCAGGATACTGAAAACATATTAAAACAAATAGAAAGCTAATAAAACCCCAAACAAACAAAAACTACCACCACCCTCACAGCCATACTTGTTGCAAAAATTCTGCTTTCTCTGTTTTGATGCCATCTTTTTGCATTCCACACTCTCAAATATTTATCTTTGCTGTAAGTTAACAATCAACAGTAATAGTAAGCCTGCAAACTTTCTCCTCGCAGTGCTCCGGATGCCAGTTCCATTTAGTAGAGCTAATCTCATCCTACTCATCTCTCTCAAAATAAAAAGAAAAAAATAAAAGTTTGAGCAGTTATCTCAATACTTTTTGTATCATTATTTCCTAAAGTTGAGGTTTTAAGAAATCCTCACTTGTTTTATCTTGCACAGTGAAACTGGCAGCCATACAAGATAACACAGTAACATATTCGCTGTTTGTGAACAGAATTGAAAACATTTTCTTTTAAAGAATAACACAGTAAGTTGGGCTCTAAACAAGCAGGTACAAGAAACCTCTAGGGAAAATTAACTGACAGTTAGAAAGTTGGAAACAATTTGGAAAATGATAGGATTCCCTAATTTTGATGAAGCTGCAAGCAGAGAAACCTGAGGTAACAATGATTTCCAGCAGAGTAATGATGAGATGGTAGAGCTGCTTAGTAGAGCATACAGGCACGATGTAATAGTTCTATGTAATAAATAGAATTTATCATTTATACATTCCAAAGAAATCCTAAGCTCCACTCCTCCTTCGCATTTCCATTATGTTTAAATTTCAAAATTAATTTTCCATTTAAATTTGAAATTTAGATGCATGTGTATTTTGAGTAATTTGGTGAGTCAACTAAAAAAAATTTAAGTCTTGAGTTTCATTTGAAAGTTTAAAACAGAATCATGACTAGACTCTTATCTCAGGAGTAAGCCTTGATACTTACAAACTTATAGACAGTCTTCATGGCAGGGTTAGCCTTGGTCTTTACTGTGTTTAAAATGGCTCCGCTTCCTTTCTATAATTGTAGTAACAGAATAAATTTTATCAAATTTGTCTCAAAGGAAACAGCAAACTAAAATCCACCATTCTTAACTTAAAATAACACAGCATTAACTACACTTATTAGCAAAGTGGAGTATTTAAATGGCAAATTTAAAGAAAAAGAGCACAAGTAAACTGTATTAAACGTTTCTCTCTGGTTTTCCAGCGGAACCCCGCTCTGCTTAGCAAGCAGTTTTCAAATAAGAAACGTCAGTCTCCAAATGCCAAGAGCCTTGTCTCAGGGTCCTCTCACCTAACACTGCTCTGCAACTGCTCCCCTGCCCTCAAGGGTGTCCTGCACAGTCCATCAAAACCCTGAACAAGTTCCAGACTGAAGTATCCTACCACCTCCTCAGTGTCTGAAGTAGAGAATCCAGTTTCAGGAAAGCCTGTACATTCAATCTGAAGAAGTCACAGCTTTTTTTTGTTTTCCTTCTCACGATCCCACAATACTATCCATCAAATCATGCTGCCTTTTTAAGATCTAAGTAGTCGATAAAGGGATACATTGAGGGAAAATGAAATCTAACTACAGTCATAAAAATTAATTCTAGACAAGCTGAATCACACATAGTGAACACAATACAAGTGCTAAGACAGGAATATGTCAGACAGAATCATCAGTTTGTCTGTTTGCTGTTCTGGACATCTTCCACGCCCCACTGACTACTGCTGCCCTGCACCTTACTTGATGAACACAAGATGGGCAAAATCCAAGGAATAAAACCTTAGATAAGCTTATCTTTTCTTATTTCAGTGCAAAATTACATTTCCAGAGACCAGATGCAATCTGTACAATGATCCAGCACGAACTGGGAAGACTGTTGGAAGCATATTGTGTTCTTACCCGTACTGTAGAGAGCCACTGGTGGTACAATTTGTCGCTACCTAGTGAGAACCCAAAACCAAACAAACTGTAACTCTCATGCAAATAGAAAACAAACCAGCAATGTGAAGTGGTAGCATGAACAGTACAGAAACAGAACAGGACAACCATCCTTTACTTTTAATGGAAACACAACAACAAAAAATGGTCAACATATCTACACTTACATACTGTATTTCTTACCTGCATATTCTCCCATATTTATCTCTTCTTCAAAAACATCACTGAAGCCCTCACCAGAGTTAAGGAGATCCAGACGGCCATCGATGAACTACATCAGTGTCAAAAGAGAGTGTAAAAAAAATCAATCACCCCATCCTTTATCTTTCAGAAATACTTTATTCTGCATTTGCTAGAATAACCCCAATGTTCTTATTGAGAAGGGACTCTAAATCTAATGAAAATATAACCAAAACAGGCAAAATGTTTACCAATGCAAAAAGGTATGCAACTTCACCAAAACAACATTCATGTGTTTGCTTATTCACTTGAGTTTTCAGCATCCCTGAGGCAGTAACAGCATGTTTAACAGTCATGTCTTTTTGATACAAAGTTTACAGCAAATATATTTGGTCTCAGATCAAAACTGAGCACAGAGACCTTCACGGAAACAGCCACACACTTCTTAAAATACAGAAAGCCTTATCACCTGAATCCAAGAAAAGCCAACAAGCAGGAATTAAGGTGCTGCCAGCTACATGAACTTTCCTCATTATGTGGCTGACAGATCAAGGAATACAGGAGCAGCCCTCAAAAAACCCCATTGTATTGTTACAGAATCTGCTTCTACATTAGAGCAATTAAGCCAGTACCTGCTTAAAGAGCTGGAGCTGAATGGCATTCTGAAGAAACTGCCTCATGACAGCAGAACGATGGGACACGAATGATTCTTCACAGAAAGTGATGGGTTCACCCTGTAGAGTTCAGAGCATTAAACACTGAAAAAGCTTTGTCTGAATCCATTTGAATCCAATGTCTCCGTCTTGTCTACTTCCCTTTCAAAATAAACAGATGAATGAAGAAGGCCTTACATCACATCGAGTAAACTGTAGTTTATTTCCAGGTTTCAATCATGTGACTGAGAAACAGGCAGGAAACTGACAAATTGCATATTATCAAAATAAAACTGGTGAAGGAACTTTCATCATCCGAAAAGGTAATTTTACTTCATGTCACCATAATATGACAGGCAGTCATCTCCACAGATTCTGCTTATCTGCCTCAGTGGACCTAGCCAGCTAACCTGCACCAACAAGCCAGGAATGTCTACTCCATTCTCTCCACAGTTCAGAAACATTAGGCTTTCATATACTGAATGAGTGAAATTTCCCTTTTTCAAAACCTTTTTGGCAAAAGACACAAATTGTTTTGCAGCTCTACTTTTATCTTATTTTAATGAGTTATGTTAATGCTGAAGTCTGCTGTGCATCTGCCGTAAGGGCACAAATTTCCACACTTAAATCTAGAAATACTCAATGGAGCAAGCAAATATATTTATTGAATTAAAAACAAGAAAGTAACAAAGAATGATAAAATTATACTGTTGTATAATTAATATGGAGGCTTTTTCATACGCCTATTAAATATATATCTGGACTATTAATTTGTTGAGTGTTCAAAATCAACATTAGACAACAAAAAATCTCAAAGCACTCCATTTAAAAGGGCGGTGTCATTCCATTTCTGAAAGCTTTTCAGATTAGCCTCAATGGTTAACATGGGCTGTGTACAGTCAGGATAACACAGCCACTAAAATCACTGCTCTAAAAGCCCCATGGCACAGCACTGCCTGAGCATGTTGGTTTTTTTCCCCACCAATTTATGTTGGAAGCCACCACGTGGCCCCAGGACGTCTAACACCTAATCCACACTGAAAGGATACAAAATCCTCAGAACTGTGGGGCAAACTGTGAAGACATTCACATTTCTTAAAACCCATAGGTATTCACATTTTTTCCCAAGTTCACAATCAATCAAACTCACTCATTGACACATTTCCTACTGGGGTCTGGTACCACCCCAGCACTACTCACCCTGGCTGCTGATACACATTGCAAGCAACAAACAGGCAACCCTTCCTATGATCTACAACAATCCACATTTTCTCCCACGGCCAGAGACAAGTATGAATACTGTGGAAGAGCTATGCCCTGCCAAACAAAGTACATCCAGCACAAAGACTCCAGCTTCTCCTCTTACAACCGAGCCATGCACCATTCCTATAAACACACATAATGCTGGGGAGCCCAGTTCTATTACAGTGTTAACACTTCCTTCCCCAAAGCACTAATGATTGAGTTTGTTCATTAGGTTGATTAGACCTTTTGACTTCTTAAAGAGACAATTCAGGCTCAACTGCTGATAGATGATAGGAAAAACTTTAATTGTCAAGGTCAAGCATGAGCTTTTCAGCTTTGAATGCATTAGTGCTTTCCACCCTTCACGACCTCTAGAAGGGTGAACACACTGTTGCTAACCCACATCCACAGCTTCATTACAAAAAAACAAGCTGGACAATAATCTTGACAGATTTAGTTAACTGTAAATTATAAAGCTGATAGCTCTTCTTTTACTGACAGATGACAAGATACCTGAGTGGACATGCTACGAGCAGCAGGTATTTTGTGAAATGAATGGTCTTGCTCGCATGTGAAACAATTATAATAACTGTTCCTGATAAACCCATCACCTCTGAAACTTACCGTTTCCAACAAATAGAATTTGATTCATCAACACCTTATATATCCATTATTCCCCTCTCCAACTATAAATGCATTGACAGAGGCTAAGATATGGCACTGCAAATGCTCTAAATGTGTACACAATACAACTCTATGAGGAATATGATTTCATCTGTAATATTAGATAATTCACATATATTTCAAGATTGGATCACTAAATTATTTTTTTAAATATAAAATTTTACACATTTCAAAGACATTTAATCCGCAATTTTAACACAAGAGAAGTAACTTCAAAATATAAAACTAAGATTTAAGACTCCCAAATGTATTGAAAAACTAAGTGTCTTTCATGTGTTTGCAACTCTCCCCTTATCAGAGTATTTTATATTCATATGGCATAATGAAGTTCATCAGGGCAGTGCTGCTATCTCATGACCTCTTAAAAAGCTGAAGTTTCAGCCCACACCTATTTTTAAATTGGAATTCTGTTACATTCTAAAATAATTTTTAGCACAAGGAAGCAAATGAAAAGCAAAAGGAGTCTAGGACTTATTTCAGACTATTCTAGAGTTTTATGAAACCTGTTACTATATTTTAAGAAGCCATAATGCACATTGAAAGGCAAAGCCTGATTTTGATCAGCTGTGCTGTAAAAAATGCCACTGTGATCGCCCATCTCTCAAGTAAATCGCTTTTCCTCAGAAAGAAGAACTTACTTTCAGAAGAGGGACAGGACCTCACACAGTTCCTATGAGAGAAGGATCACATCCGAATGGCCCAACTTCCTGTACTGGCAGACAGGCCAGCTAACTGGTTATGGCAGTAAGTTTCACAGTGAATACAAAGGACTAAGAATATGTGGGAGAGAAGACAGCACAGAAGATGGATTTGGAGGAAGGGACAGAGGCAAACACAAATTATACTTCTGGAAAGACACAGAGACGCTAAGATAACTCATGGAAGTCTAACTATTCCCATCCTGCAAGGGATGAGAAACCAAAGTGTGCATCTGGATACTGGGGCTTTAAAGGAAGCATGCAACTGCTGGAGAAAACATGAAGATAATAAAGACAGGGTTCAAACCAGGTCAACAGTGACAGTCATTGCACAAGAAACGATTTCACAAAACTTGGTTCTAAGGGTAAAATAATAAGAAACAAGCCAAATCTGAAAACTTTATTTAGGCAACCCTTAAAGTTATGCCTTGGAAGATATACCTAATCTCTTCTGCATTATCATGGTCAGCACGTGGTGCAGGGTAATGAATTTTGTGCTGTTGTATGCATGCCTTTAAACCATGTAGGTGCTCTTTCAAAGCCTCTCTAATAAATACACAGGCCATTAGAGCTGCTCTGTAAACCAGCCACAAAATGAAAAAATGTGGGTGGAATTTAAAGGTGCAGAACAGGATGACAATCTGACAGTCTACAAGCTGTAGGTCTACTGTCAGTATATGATGCAGCAAAACCCCAAAGACACATCAAGAACAATAACGTGCAAGAGGTTCATATATCACTCTTTTATTACTACCTGGATGTTGCAAATAACCACATCCTTTACTAAAATTGGTTATGTTGCAAAGGACAAAGTAAAGCCTGTAGGGATATTCTAGGAATCATCATCCCTAATTCCATTCAGAATTATAATGAAACTAAGATAGGAGAATGAGATATAT
This sequence comes from Hemiprocne comata, assembly GCA_020745705.1. Taxonomy (NCBI): domain Eukaryota; kingdom Metazoa; phylum Chordata; class Aves; order Apodiformes; family Apodidae; genus Hemiprocne; species Hemiprocne comata. The sequence goes on from CM036604.1 coordinate 10,684,085, forward strand.
ATCCAGATCGGTATGATCAATGTCAGGTACAACTGCAACCAATGGCAAGCAACTGCTCCACAGACCTTTCAAGAATTGAGATTACAATGTCAAGATTAGCTCATCACAGCTGAAGAAGGATGATCAGTCAGCCAGCAGGATTCCATAAAGAATATCTGAAATTGGTGACAGACACCTGATAGGACATAGGTTCAGTCAGCTTGCAATTGCAACGACAAATAACCTCCCCATAACTAGTACATATGTTCAGCACAAGAAAGCTCTTTGCATCTGCCTCAGTCATCACAGAATCAAGAAAGCACGGATCAAATACTCTGCATTAAGGAAATGACACCACAGCTTGATTAGCATTTCAAGATGCTGCTCAGGAACAAAGAAATCATGTGCTCAGAGATTTGACCACACTTCCTTCTGAAGAAAACTAAATTAAGACTGTTCAAAAAGAGAACTACAAGTTCTGATAAAGTGGTATTGCTAAGTGTAATCTTGAAAAGCATTTAGAAACATATTTAGACACAGACTGTACTGTCCAACCGTGTACTGTCTTGTGTAAATGCACATTTCCATTACCAGTCCAATTTCAGACGTTTTTCATGTTTCTCAGTAGGGTACATAACCTCTGGTAAAGACATCTCAAGAGTGAATATCCCTACCACTTTTTTTAAAAATAGATTTTGGTTATCTATACTTTTTATAGATTTAGAAGATTTACAGTTATCAAACAAAATGGGCCATTTCTTTAAATTCTCGACAGACAAATCACACCAGGCGAGACAGACACGTTCTGCAGTGCACAAACTAACTCAAAACAACATGCTTCCCCAACCTCCTAACTTGGACACAGCTGAACAATCACAGAAGTGTTTCTGACTGTACTACAAAGCAGCAGAGCGCACCTCACACTAAAAAAAAAACCACAACAGGAAAAGCTTGCAAAAATAGAGTTGTTTATGGTTGCTGGCTGTAATCCAGTTTTCTCACATAGATACTGGAAGTTAATACATTTCAAAATTTTACCTTGTAAGCATTCCCGAATTTTTATGTAATTCCCTTTATAAAACTAGATACCAACTGGAGCTCTGAGTTAGACTGCAGGAAAAAAAAACAGGCTCATATCAACAAATATCTTCTTGACCAAGACCCAAATAATATTAAACTGTCTTCAAAAGGACATGCAACTGTTTCCCACAACCACTGAAGATACCATTAATATTTACCAGCAGACTGCCAAGTAGGGTAAAGCAATTTAATCACATAACTCTGTTAAAACTGTACTTGGAACTCTGTGGCCTGTGCTTCTTTTAGAATCCCAGCAAAACATGTACTATTAGAATGCAATACACTTCTATGTGGTAATCAATTCTACAACATCCAAAATGGCTCCAGATCAAAAAACTTTAGGTGTATTAAAATTACTATGAAACTATTGTAGAAAAAGTACAGAATAAGATTTATTTGCATTAAAACATTGTAAGAAAACCAGCTCACATACTGATAGTGGAAGTTGATAAACACCTCTTTTACACTGCATTTCAGATGGAAATGTCCAACACCATGGCAGGATCTGACAGACTTAGCACAAAAACAACTTCAAATAGAAGAAAAAATTAATGAAAAATGTGTAACTGCAAAAAATGTATGTCACATAGCAATGTTTTTGCTTCTCCTTTCAAACTCTTTTTGTTTATTAGGATAGCAGGCATTTTCATGTTACACCAAGTAAAATGACATATACTCTTATTCCCAAATAATGAAACTACTTTACTGTAATAGAGCAAGCCATCTTTCCAAGTGTTTATATGGCTAATTCAAGCCATTGCCTGCCCTGATTTCTGAATCACTTACATCAGCCAGCCGATTCCTATCCCTAAGCAACTGATACAGCCTCGGATCTCTAGAACTCAAGCAGCAAACCTGGAAGATAGAGTGCAAAGAAGCCAGCAAGAAAGCATTTAGGGCTGAGGGGAAATTAAAAAAAAAAAAAGAAATACAAAAAAGAAAAAAATAAAATCACCATTTCACGGATCAAGAATAGAGGCATGAAAATAATAAGTAACTTGTACACGGTCACAAAAGTCTCTGGCAGAGCCAGGGAAAAGAACCGAAATTTCTTTAATCCTTGCTCAGTACTTTAAATACAAGGCTATTCTTCCTCTTCCTACTTGATATTGTGTCAATGCAAGAGTGTAGGTGTTGAAAGACTAACAAAAGAAAAGTAATAGTATGGTATTATGAGCTGAGAAACCTAATCTTTATCAGATACAGCAAATCTCTATGATGCTGCCTGCACTAGGAACTCTCTCTTTGTCCTGAATATGCTTTAAATTACTGGTATAATGTGTACAGTATATTGTTCCACTCTTATATTTATTCCACAAAAACCCCTGTGGCCTGCATGCGATTTTATCATTAGCTGGCAAGGTAATTTCAGGGCCTAGTTCTGCAATCATTCCATGAGCAATACTCCCATTGAAGCCAGTATGTTCTGCATGCAAAGCAGCTACCAATTCAGGTTCCTTATAATAAAAGACCCTTTTCTATTTTAACTAGTGCAGAACATTAGTGACAATACAAAAAAGGAAAAAAATTACAGTGTGATTCTTTATGAGTTATTTTATACTATGACAAAATATAAAAGTGTGCTTAGAAACACAATTTACAGAAAGTATTTCCTATGAGAGAAACTACAAGCTTTTTTTGGGTTTCATTTATAAAAACGCAACAGAATACAAAACAGTTTAAAAAATAGTTTAAAAAAAATCTCTGCAAAAAGAATAAATGATTGGCTAAGATTTAGAAATTATCAACATGCTTAAAGGATCACAAATGTTAATACTTTGCTTTATTTTTATTTCTTAGGTACATGTAAAAAAGCCAAAACTCATCCAAATCAACGAAGCTTCCAGTATTCACAAAGGAAATCCACTGAAAATGCATTTTTCTGCAAGATGTCTGTGACCCCTTTCTATCATAATCCCCCAAACCACACTGAATAAAATGGCTATTTTCAAGACAAAAATATTTTAATTATAATATTTAGATGCTACTACAGATGCAGAAGGAGATTAATGTTTCTAAGTTCACTAAAGTTACGTGAGAGAAGCTTTAATCATAAAGGATGGTCATAAAATTCCACTCTCTCAGACAAGTAACAAAACTCCTGTTTCTAGAAATAAAATTGAATTAATGAAATTAAACTACATTTTCATAGTGTTAGAGACATCTAGTCTCTGGTAGACATACTATTGCACAAGATATAAGATAACATGATGTGCAATGCTACCTCCTTCACAGAGTATCTGGCAAAGTAAATGCTATTTGCTCCAATAGAACACACTGAGGTGTGATTTGTCATCCTCTTACACCAACTGACAATCAAAGGCACCGGATTAGGAACGATGGGAAAAGGCTTCATTCCTTTCTGTTCCAGTAATGTAATGGTCTCTGGGGAAAACTAAGTGGTCAATGATTAATATATCAATGCACACACACGTAAGATTGATATGGTTATTTATCATCTACATGAGATTATAAATCAGTAACTTATGTCCCTAGACTCTTAAAAGATGCAACAGCATCCGTTCCTGGAAACAACTGGAACTTGCTGCACCAAAGACACTTGCCTCTATACTGCTTGTTACAGACCATGAGTATATTACATGTCTGCCCAAAGTGCTTCTGGGAAGAAATACACTTCCTGTTATATCCATAAAGAGAAAGCTGCACCCAGTGTGAGGATCAAAAAAACCCAAACGACCAGATTTTTCCTTTCATCACTTTCCTCACAGGTTTTGCTCAACCCATGATGAAGCAACCAAAGGGAATTTGTTTTGCATTCCTGCAAACCTGCAGCTCCCACACACAGAAGCCGAGCTTTGCAGAAAGTGTAATCATTTTGTGTTTGGCCCCATGACTCCTCCCAACTCCCATTATTTCAGCTACACATTTTTTGACATGGAAACCACACAAAATTTCTGCACTCTTCTGTGAGGGGAAAAAATGCCATCTAATTAGACCACATGTGCAGAGAAGCATCTGGCTCTGAGTGCAGTGGTTTACAGAGCTCCTTGAGTTGTCCTGGAGACAATCACATGCCCCACTCCAAGCTGGAACTCTGGGGCATGGATCCAGACGCACTTCTAACATCTTCTGACAGAGAGCAGATGGGCAGATATTTGCTGGGCCAAAAATGCCAACTCCGCTCCCCTCCAGACCCACATGGCCTCAATGATAATTTTTATCTTGTAAAAGTCCTGGAACCTCAGGATTTTCTCACCTAGGAAATGGTACTAAACTTCAGATTTGAAGAGTCCACAAATTTCAATCCCATTTATGTACTAGTTACAGGAGCACTAATAATTGACAAAACATTATCCAAATATTTGAAAAATCACTCATTTTGATGCTTTACTTTGGCATTCAATTCAGATTGCATTCATGGAAAAAAGCACATGCTTTTATGTGATTCAAATGGTGCAGTATTATGCCTGGGCTGGTGAGGCTTGATGCTGGATTAATTACTAATAAAGTAAAACAAACTTTGCTCTGCATATTCATTTATTGCAGTGACCTCACAGCTTTGATACCATATTTTCAGTTTCTTAATATTCCTTCAACTTCATGAATACATGTTTACTGTTCCAAATTCCTTTTTAATGCTTCAGTTCAAATCAGCTTAGTCTTCTGCTAAGAACATCTTCAAGGAAACAAAGTTGACTAAAATGTGACAATCTCACAACTTTGGCTGAAAAGCTCCACGACTCTACACAGGTATTGAACGTGCCTTGCACGTTCTTTCCAGTGCCACAAAGCACCTACATCGTGGACACTAGGCAGGTATTTCCCACTGAAAATTCAAGAAAGCTGGTTACTGTGGAAAAAGTTACTAAATAACCAAAGTATTTGCCCTCAGAAGTTAGCATTTTGAACTTTGCCTAGTAAAAAATAAAATAAGAACTGACTTAAGCCGTCTTTTGAGCTAATTTGATATACCACATGTGCATAATCACCTGAATCAAAATGCACATGCAAAACTGTTACACAGCTGTTTTAGCATTGAAACAAAAACCTAACACATTTTCAAGAAATTTAAACACTAGAATATAATACTTACCAAGAATTGCTGCAGCAAAATGTTGCACCAGAACACTCGATTAGCTCCGTTTTTGTCTGCTACATTGATTACTACATGTGTATTTTTCCATATTTTCATTTTAGCAGTACAAAATTACATTGCTCCAAACGTAAAAGTTGCCCACTTGAAGAATGAAACTTGCCTAAGAACATTCTCAGTTTTGGTGATGCAATATTTTACATTCAACAACAATTTAAACTCATTTTTCAGGGTTAAACAAAATACTCGGGAACCTTTATAAACATTTTTGTCACATACAAAAAACCACACAAACAACACACCCAACTTTATTAAGCATAATGTTTGCAAATACTTAACATTCAAACCCTATATAAATACTTTCAAAGTTTAAAAACAAACCCTAAGGTGCTAAAGAGTTAATACTTTGTACTGTGGTCACTGTAAATAAGCACAATTTCAGCTAAGCAATATTGCTGTCAGAGACACAAGGCTTTGCAGGTGTGGGCAATAATTAAAGGTTTCAGCACATCTACCTGGGTGAAGTATTTTTGCCTCCTATTCCAGGGAGGAAGCCCTCTCTGTGGAGAGCAGAAGAGCTCATTAATGAGGCTAATTAGGTGTAAAGGGGGTAGAGTCTGGCATCAGCTGCAGCTTATAGTAGCTAATCATTAAACTCTGTAATCTCTACCCCAGAACAGCAGATGATCATGTTCCTAGGTGACTGATGTTGCTAAGAAAATTTACAGCACCTGAGTACCTGACCAAATACTTTTTGGTGAGGCTAAAAACTCCCTTAACCCTCCACGTGCCAGACAGTAGAGACAACATCATTTCTTCACTCATCAATTTTTAAACAATGGATATCCAAAGAGATCTGAACTTCGCATGAGGCCTACAATGTGATTTATTTCAGAATTAAAAAAAAAAATCAATACCATCAACAGTGTATGGAAAGGAAGGCCAGTAAATAAATAATGGTTGGTGGAGCAAAATGCAGGAAGAGTAGAGATATGAGCAATAATGCTTGAAAAAGAGTGATACTTCCTAAAGGTTTGTGAGTTCTCCTAATTTCTTTGCATAAAGTAGTGAGGATAGCTACAATACCACAGGGATGAAAGCCTTGTTAATAAATATGTAAAATAAGGATTTCATTGTACTCATCTAATTTGAAATGAGGAAAAGGACATAATTTCCATGGAGAGAGAATACATGAAAGCAGAGCTCAGTCTGCAACTTGTTTTATAAAATGAATTGCAAGAATGGCAAACTATTCCAGCACCTCAACATGAATTTTTGAGTTGATCAGGCAGAACAGAGCCTTTACTGGCAACCTGCTACTGTCCTTTTTTCCTCTCTAATTGAAGCAGCTGATTTGAATAAAAAATATTTAGATTAAATTCAACAAGAAACAGAGTATTTTTTCTACTGCAGTTATTTTACTGCCCGATGGTATGGCTTGCAGTAGACCCTGGAACTACTCATGAATGAACACTAAAGCAAAATCTCTTAAGCACCTTAGTTATAACTCTTGAATTATTAAAAGCTGTACATTTTAAAAGGTGCATTTTCATATCAACCAAGAAACTAAGCTCCAATTGTGTATAGGTCACCAGTTTGCAAATGTGATTAAATCAGCATATTTGGCTGATCCTTATTGTCATGGGAATGAAAAAAGCCACCTCAGTTTCCTCTGTTTCTGTTTACTAACTAAAATGCTTAAGGATTAAAAAGAAAAATGCCTTACAAAACCAGGAAGATGAGCAAATACCACTCAGGCAATAAAGGCTCAAGTGTATTTAGTACAAACTCCCTTGCCTCCGTGTTACCTGTGGACTTGGAGATGCCCAGATTAAATAACATGAGCTGCTCAGAGGTGGCACTGGCTCTCACTATAATCAAGGATATGGATGCACACATCAAGATAAACTAGACTGGAAATCCAAGACTCCTCTTAACATCAATACAAAAAAATCTTCAATAATAATAAGCACCTTCTTTTACAACAGTCAGTTGAATTGGATGATAAAAATGCCTTGTAGCCAGCACTGTAGTATTTTTAACAATTCTGCAGATACATCCTAAAGAGGAAACCACAGCAGCTGACACATATATAAAAGCCTTTAGATAAGCCCCCTTCCCCAGTACTGAACACACTGTAGCTTTAGCTCATTCTACTCCAGAATGACTTGTGCACAGGAAGTTTTCAGATGAATATAGAAAGTGCTTGACACAGAAGTAACACAGCTCCTTAAACAGAATCATCTCTCCTGAAAGCCAAGAAGAGTTGAAAAACCAGTTTTAGAGCACAAGGGCCATAACTGATCACATGAAAAGTCCATCTGCCTGCTGTTCTGTCTCCAGTGTTGTTTTAAGCAGAAAGACAAGGAGAGTAGAAAGCCTGAATGTTATTTCTCCCGTCAGACTCTATCAGATTGAGATCTTAATATCATAGATTTTTTTTTAGTCTGCTGTTGCTTGTGTATGAAATAAAAGTGAACAGAAGGTTCTCCCAAATATCTCTCCAATTCTCCCCAAAACTGATACAAATTCCACAGTCTTATCTGACACAGTGCTTGGCAGGATTACTACCTATTGTACAAAGAACAGCTCATTCTCATGTATTTCAAACCTTTGCTATTACAAACCTCACTTGATTGCCTGTGGTTTTCTGTACTGGAAGAGACAATGAGAAGTCATTCCCTATTCTCCTCCTTCAAATTGTCAGGGAGAGCTATTCCTGTAAATAATACTACAAAATTGTCTGACATTTACAGTATTTCCAGTATCCAAATAACCTGATTAGATGTTTTATGGGTGAAAATGTGCAATGATGTCTGTAAGCAAGAGGTAATTGTGTTTAGCAATCAGGGTAAGTACATACAAGCATCTGAATGAAATAGAAGAATGGGGAAAACAGAACTATATTGCATTTTAGTCAATGGAAACAAACTTTGTTTCCCTGAAGTCTAACCAACACAATCGTGTATGTCCCAAAGTTGGTCTGCAGAGACAAGAAAAGCTGCTCAAAGGAGTGATTCCAAGATTTGGCACTATTTCTGCATTGTTTTAATGTTCCTGACAAGTGCTCCATTGTTTCTTAGCCATGTACACACTTCATTTCAGTAATTAGCTGTCAGAGCAGGGCCAACAGCAACTTAGTATTGTCTGCTCAAATCTTATTAATGAAATGCAATCCACTCAAATGTCCTGAATGCATATCTGTAATTGTGTTAAACAGAGAGCATCTTCAGCTTCTGAGCAGGGCATTACCATCAAGCACGTTAATCCATTATTTCTTAGGCATCTGACAACCAATTAATATTACAGGCCTTCCTATACAGAAATAAGGATTGATTACCCAATGCTATTTTATCTTTTTAAGCATAAAACGTGACTTTTCAGACTCTGAGATACCAAAGTATAAGCTGTGCATAACATTTGTGAATACAACACTCTTAAAGACAGAAAAGCAAGAACTGCAGGTTGCAGCATTGCAGAAGTAGTTTCTGCATCAAAAGATTCAGCACCTGTATGTTGAGACTTTAATGTAGAATCCTCAGTATATAGACTCACTGAGCACAAAATGTGCCCTTGAGGCCAAAAGGGCCAATGTTATCCTGGGGTGCATTATGAAAAGTCTGTCCAGCAGGTCTAGGGAGGTTCTCCTCCCCCTCTACTCTGCCCTGGAGACCACCCCTGGAGCACTGTATCCAGTTTTGGGCTCCCCAATTCAAGAGAGACAGGGACCTACTGAAGACAGTCCAACGGAGAGCTACGAGGATGATTAAGGGACTTGGAACAACTCTCCTATGAAGAAAGGCTGAGATAACTGGGGCTGTTTGATCTTGAGGAGGCTCTGAGAGGGGATCTTATTAATGTCTGAGGGGTGGGTGTCAAGGGGAAGGGGCCAATCTCTTTTTGGTGGTGCCCAGTAATAGGACAAGGAGCAGTGGGTATAAGCTGGAACATAGGAAGTTTCACCTCAACACAAGGAGAAACTTCTTTACTGTGAGGGTGACAGAGCACTGGAACAAGCTGCTCAGAGAGGTTGTGGAGTCTCCTCTGGACTTTCAAAACCCACCTGGATGTGTTACTCTGTGACTTGCCCCAGGTGATCCTGCTCTGGCAGGTGGGTTGGACTAGGTGATCTCTAGAGGTCCCTTCCAACCCCTAACATTCTATGATTCTATGAAATAAAAACCAATATCTTTATCAAATATATCAGATTTAAGACTTCTTATATGACTAATAGAATGAATGTTCCCAAAGAATTAAAAATGCGATGGATCACTTCTGGTTGTAAACTGATACTTGTCACTCAGGTCACCATGCCATTTTCCCCGTTCCCTGTTTCATGCTCTTTGTCACCGAAGATTTTTCCTAAGAACAGAATTTGGACAAGATTAAAAGCACAAAAAACATGCAAGAGAAATACCCACTGGGTATAACCGTCTTTGGAAAACTTTCATGTCAGTTCTGACTGCAAAATTGCTATTAAAATTTAATTAAAATTGAGCACAATAAGCTATGACAAGATAACGGATGGGAAACGTAGCTTCAGGGCAGAGTGAGGATATCTAGAAATTTGGCTGGACGTGATGCTGTATTTTTGGTTATGTTTGGCAACTATTCTTGAGATTTCTGAAACACATCTTAAGTAAAATGATCTACAGAAATTCACAGAAGATAAAAGAACAGCACTGCATTTCACTTACCTCAAGATCTGTAACATATGCCAAGTAAGTAAGAGCTTTAGGACTCCGGTACCATCTAGTCCTTCATGTCATTCATGTTCACCCTCACATCCAAGAACACTCTTTCTCAACTAAAAAGCCCTGCAAACCTCTCCCAAACCATTGAGTATTTTGTGACTTATCTGTAAATAAAAATAATTTATTTCCTCACACAGGTAGAAATTATGTTAATATCATTTACCTCCATAGTTGAAGGTAACAATCAAATCTGGTGTCACACAGACCTGATGCAAAACTAGTCAAAAGCCTTGGGAATTACTCTGACTTAGAGAAATCAGCCCTTTATGGGACACAGCTTCTTTGCCCACCCCAGAATCTCATTTTAAGAAAGTGGGAATGTAATTTATTCAACATGTACAGGAGAACTCATGATTAAGTGACACTTGGAAGAGAACACACACTCCAAACATTAGCTTACAATCTTCAAATGAGGGGACACAACATTATGTTTTTACAATTTTGATCAAGAAGTCCTCCCTATTAACTGAAAAGCCACTGCTCCAAAACAATATGTATTTATAGCTTCACAGATATGTTTGGGGAAAATATTTACATACCTTAAGCATCAATTTCCTTTATTAGATTCAGCTTCTGTAACAAGTAATTTAAAAGAACTCACCACTTTCTGAACAATGCTGGTAAGATGCTCTTAATTACAGGTACTACACTGAGAAAGTATAAACCACACTGTCAAACAGCACTGTTATTATTCAACAGATACTCTAAGTCACCTCATGTGATTTCATTACCAGAGACACAACTGCCATTGAAAATCTTTTGAGTTTTAGGCAAGACATGAAGGTAAGGGACAGCATTCCCATTCTGTGACTGCCCTCAAGTGTATTAAAATGTTCTTGTATGTGAGAAGAAAGTATGTTTAGATAAGTGTTCTTAATTTTTCACTGGAGAATATGTAATAAACTATTAGTTGGTGTATGGGGGATGAACTTTACCTATACAAGTACAGATGGATCCTGAAGAAAGGCAAACTAATCACATTTGTAATCCTTACAAATTGCTTTCATTTTCACCATTAATCCTAAGAAAAAATGTTCAAGAGATATAGATTTTAACTACTGCTTGGAGAGCTTCACCAAAAATAGTCCTTCAATACATCTTTCTTTTCACTGCTGACCAGAAGACAATATACATATATAATTCACAGCTCTTGACATACATTCAGAGCAAATCCATGACACCTTCATTTGGACATTACTTTAAAAATCTAGTGTCAATTGCTATCTCTGCGTGATACTTGATGCCAAATAGGATGCTTGAAGAGAGTAACATCAATAACAAGTTGTATGCTTTTAGAATTAACAGCATTTATGTATGTATATATAAAGCAGGTATATAGTTACTCACATGAGATCTGCTACAAAATTTCTTACATAAATCATAAAACTAAATACTACATCAGGCATTATTCCAGAAAGAGCTATACTTGGACACAAAAGTAACCTTTAAGGAGTTAAAATGTCCTCAACTACAAGTCAAGTTGAAACTTATTTAATTAGGTTCTGTATTTGAAAAAATGAAATAAATTCTTTCATTAACTTAACCAAACTCCCTTAAAGGCAACAATATGTTCCCTCTCTGTCAGGACAGAGAGCTATGAAATCTTTATTTTAATTGGGGTTAGCTAAGGGGCCATTTGGCTTCAGATGCTTTGTTTATCAGCCCTAAGCTTTACAGCTTAGCCAGTGCCTGAAATATTTTATTACAGAATGATTTCATCAAAAAAAATTAAAAAATACACTCCTTCACGTAGCTTTTTATAGAGATAATTTTAAATGTGCATTTTGAAAACTGGAAGTCCAAGTCAAAGGTAGCTCAAAAGAAAACACTGATTTCCTTTTGCATTACTGTGATATAGGTCTCTTTAGAAATGCCCTTTTCTAATGGTTTCTGCATCGTGCCCTTCCCTAAGCAACCCAGCAAAGATGCAACTGCAGAACAATAGATCTCTCCATGGTGATGACTACGGTGAAGCAACCAAACACACCTCATTTCTGTGTTTTGTCACAACCACACTTCCTTCGTTGAGGACAGCATTTCAAATCCCTTCACATTGTGTGGGTTTCCATTTCACAACTAAATGGTGCTGCAGGAAACAAGAAAGACTCTCTGCAATGCATGAGAACTCAGAGACAAACCCCGCGTAAAGAATAAAAATCACGCTTTCTATAAAACTCATTCAAGGACACAGCTTGCTTTCTGCTTTTCCTAAACAGCTTTGAACTTCCACATGAAAACACGGGAGTCTTGGACCTGAAAAGCTTGGCGTTGATCAATTCCATTTTAAAACAATTAATCCTTATTCAGTAGACCTTTTTTCTGTAATAAGATATTTTACAAATATAAGACATTTTCAATAATACAGTTACTGAAGATATTACAGAAATCACCTATAACAGGAACAAACAGCGAAGAGGAACTCTACAAAAATATAACCCCAGTTCATTCCGAACTGCAGCTAAAATTAATCAAACAATCCAGAATTTATCATAAGGAACAAGCTTAGACTGGATTTTGGATTTTTTCCTTATCAAACCTCCAAGTCTCAGGAGTGTTTCCAAAACTAACATTAAATGGGAAAAGAAAAAAACCCACAAAACAATCCAAACCTGATTTCCATAAATGAGACACAGTATTATGATATTGTCATAGTCTTTTCTCCTGTGTTATCACTGAAATGTCATGTGTCAGACATGGGTTTTTTTCCAAAATTATAAAAACCATTTAACATAATTCCTGGTTGTCTTCTGGAGCAAACTGGTGGTATGTTGCTAGTAGTTTCACACATTACACAACAGAACACACTACATACATTATTTAATAGATAAAATATATGGCAATAGTATTTTATTAAGTCCAGTTTAAAAAATTGGTTTTGGTTTTAAAACAAACTTATTGTCTTCCGTTTTCAGAAATACAAGCATTGCTGCTGCATCTGAAAGAAAGCTTAATTCAAAAACACTGAGTCTGTCCTTCACGCTTATGCTACCTTAAATAAAACAATTTCAAATTAAATGTATTACTCGTATTTTTAAAAGTTTTTCTCTACATAGCTTTTTGAATATCTTCTCTGTACTGTTCCCTTGTGATTAGTGTAATAAAATGAGATGCTTCTGCAACTTCCCAGCAGGTATTCTGATTTGAGAGTAATCACAATTTTCTCTACAATCTTTATACAATTTACGTCCTGATCATGTAACAAATAACTAGAAGACTTAAATTGACATCAATATGTATACTTTTCTCTAACAATGCAAACTAATTGTGTATCTCTAAACGAGAAAAATGTTTATTAAAAAAATCTAGTGAATATACCAACTATTGAGTTCAAAGCAAAGACACCACATGTGCCTAAATAAATATCAAGCAAGTGTCAGAGGTAAATGAGGAGAGACCAGGTGAAGTGTGTGTGATGTGTTAATTGTATTCAAAAAAAATAATAGAGCAAGACAGAGAAGCTGAACTTCCAATTATCATAACGGTATCTACTTCACAACACATTTTCAAACTTGAAAGAGACATTTTAAACCATAGGAATTCTAAGCAGAATACCTCCAGCTGTGCTTTGCATAAATCTTGCACACTGTACATATACAGTTTATTTAAATACCAAGTAAAGTTATGACTTACAAAATGCATATTTCAGTCACAATAGAATGTCACTGCCAAAATCTGCTACTCATCGAATGAAAGTAACAGAAAACAATGAATTAAATTAGGAAAAGACAAGAAAAGACAGAATCTTTTCATTTGATGTTTCACTAGTCTGAAATACTGTGTTATAAAGAACAATGCATTTATCAGCCCTCTGCAGTTTACATTTTTGTGCCCCCCAGAACAGATGAAAGAAGAAAAAGGTAGCCCTCAATGTTAAATTTTTGCCTATGTAGCACTTTGATAATGAGCCAGAATTTATATTTCACTAATGCTCTGCCCATAGCAAAATCAACATATTTGGGGAAAAAAGCTGCCCAATTCTGTGATGATATGCAAGAGCCAAACAAGAAAAGGGCTTGGTTATTTTCTATATTTTCTTTTTCCAGAAGCCTTAAGCAAATGACAAGTACAACGTGAACACACATGCAAACAGCACCCCCATTGCTCCCCCGGCCCGAAGAACCAAGATGACAGCCAGCACACGACTGAAGCTACAGTCACATGTGATTCTGCAAAGCCCCAGGGCAGTATCAGAGTATCTCAAGGTGATTCTGAAGAAATGTAAACTCTGAATGATAGCAGGTCTCCCATGCTGTCTGCCATGGAAAGCAAACTGAACTGTCAATTATGTCATGCAAATATCTCATTCAGTTTTAACCCACAGCATTTTAGACTTCCACTGTATGAGCACTATCACCTACCTATGCAAATCATTACGAATTATTCTGATTTACTGTCTTTAGCTTTACTCTTTTTGTACTATAAGAGCACAAATCATGCTCTCCAATTCCTAATCCATAACGCGCATGGTGAAAGGCCAGAGTGGCATGACTTCTCTGTTATGAAGCTCTATTCGTTTGCTCCTAACCTGACTAAATACTCTACCTTTTATCATTATTTCATCAAGCCTGCCTGCTACTGAAGTATACTTTACAAATCCAAATACCAAAATCTCTACCATATTCTTTCAAGGGAAGTAAGATGTTCTGTTCAATTGTACAGCTGCTCATACTAGTCAGAATGTAAATGCCACTTTTCCCCCACCTGCCTGAATGTCTTCTGGGGTGTTGTTTGCAGTTTGGTTTTTTTTGTGGGGAGTGTGTATTGAGTTGTTTTCCAAACACCAAATGCAACTTCTTCACAGCTCATTTAAAAAACACACAGTCACTGAGTGCCTCACACAGAAGCTGAATTCAATGGTCATGTTATTTTATGCTTGGTGTTTGTTTACTTGCTTCATTGTTCTACTCTAAATCCCCTGCGCTTTATTAGTTCAGGAAATATCTTCAACTTTTCCTGCATGGTGGCATTTGCACACTGCTTCATTGCTTGCTGAGACTGTGCACTCTAAATTATAAGCGAAGGATCAGGAGAAAAGACAATAAAAACACAAGCAGAAGTCAGTTTAAAACACACAAAAAAAGGCTTGAAACAAATTGAGAAGAAACAAACCCAGTGCATAAAGTAATGCAAAACACCACAAAGAATCAGGTGTGAAAGGCACAGAGGAATAACTTATCAGTCAAATGTACAAATCCTTCCACAGTAAAGCTGAAGCATCATAGAGCTGCTCCTCACTGTACAACCTTCCTTGGTAACAGGAGGATTTAGAGGCTTCTGAACAAAGCTACTTTCCTTTCTGCAGCACCAACACAGAAGACACAGAGTGCCCCTACCCCGTCTGATGGCTGAATGTGGAATTTCTACAGAGGCTGCAAAGTTACTGACACAACGAAACGTAACATACTCCTCTTCGGCTTGCTCACAAGTTCTAACCAGGACACTAAGGTACCACAAAACTTCAATGTCAGCACGAAACAGGTAAACATTAATAATCTCAGAAGCTGCGAACATCAGCATTCTGAAAACCACATTCAAAGAAACTTAATGTTTTATCTAGTAATGCTGCTGGTGCACCACAAGATGCAGAGCACACAATCCCTTAACTTCGGCATGAAGTACAAAACCTTTCCTATGTTAGTTTGTCAATTTTTTGGGGGGTTGTTTGGTTGTTGGTTTTGTTTGGTGTTTTTTTTACTTTAACACATATGATGGCCAGGAAAGTTTGACTGCATCTTTTACAGCAGAAATGCCAGAATCAGCAGAGGGTCAGGCTGACTTTCTCAAATATTATTTTTTATTGCCTGTCCTTCAGAATCTTAGCTGCCCTTCCCTAGCACGGCATGCAGAATTACACAACACAGTACCTTATACCAGTCTGGAAACTACAAAACAATTCTATTTACTACATAACAGACTGCTATAAGAGATTAAAGAGAATGTTCTTTCAGTTTCATTAACATATGCATATCTCAACAGACTTAGATGCAGAATATTAAATGCGTTTTGAAGAACAGTAAATGTTTGTTAGAAAAAGAACCATATTTAAGGTTTACAACAGCAAAAGTGAAAGCTGAAACTTGTCTATAGTAACAGTAATACTCAGAGACAAAACACAGCAACAGGATTGAAATGAAAACAAAAACCATACAGAAAACAAGCAAACAGAACTGTCTTTCACCAATGAATCTATCCCAGTCAATTACTGTGAATTCTGGGTAGTGTGACTTCTAGACACCTTCCATAAATGGTAAAACATAACAATAGCTACAGGCAGCTTCTAAGTGAGATTGTCCAACACCGGGGTCTTCAAAATGCCACAAAACACAGAATCTTCATACTAGGGAAAAAAAAGTCTTAAGTTTGACTTCCAGAATATAGAGAAATTCAATTTATCTCCATTTTTATCATAGAAACATCTGGTTTTTATACACTGTAACTGTCAATGCTGCTGTCCCTATCTACCCCTATGTTAGTAAAGTCATCAGGATGAGATTTAGAAATCACCATCATTTAGGCACTATTAGACTGTCCATAGAGGCACATATTTGAGAGTTAACATCTGAACAGGAAAAAGATAGGAGAAAATTCCTGTTACGTATACATCAGCACTAACTTTAAAACAAGCACAACAAAACCACAAGTAAAACACAAAGCTCTATTTTATATGCTTCTGCTCACTGTTTCCCCTACAGTTTGGGGTTCTTTTCAACAAGTTTATACACACACAATATAAGCATTAGTCATCTTTTTTGCTTTTTCTATATATGGACAAACATTCCTAAAACTCAGACCTATGGAGACAACTCTGATGAAAGGGAAAGACCTACTCTGTGTAACAATGAATACCCTTAAAATATACATGCAGAGGGGGGGGAAAAAGCCATGCAAAAGGTGGCTATGTAGATGAAGTAACTGGACTGTGTCAATTACTGGGAGTTGGAAACAACTATTTACTCTTCCACTGAATAACTGAAAAAATAATTCACCATGGCAACAATCATACTTCATAGTAGATAAAGCACTGAACACTACAAAGCCTTTTCAGAATGAATCATGCACCAGTATGTAACATGCACTTGTTTATGTTACTGTACACACATTCCAAAAGAATTTCCTTTTGGACTCATCTGGCATTTGATCTTTTACTCTGCACCACACATCTACTTTTCTCTTCTGACTTCTGTCCCACTCAGATCTCATGGATCTGGAGTTGTTGCAGGAATTCATAGTGTTAGTCTGGGCAAGACATAAAATACTTAATACAGTGGCCTTATGTCATGCCAGCACACTGCTGCTTTAATATCTTCCTGAGAAACATATCAATTTGTATTACTGGTATCATGGCATCATTTTTGAATCTGAAGAGCACATATCCTTAGTGGTGTAAAAACTTAAAATAGATAAGTAAACTGTCCTCTTCAAATGCTTTGAAATTCCTACTATTCTAGGAGACCTAGATACCTGTGGGACTAATCCTAACTTTATCTTCCTTAGCCACAAATTTAAGCAGAGGTAAAGAGCAACAGCTTTCTCATAAAGTGCACATAGTTCCTGGCCAGCAAATACACGATGCCAGAGCAACATCAATACCTCATCATAGCTACATACCCTGGATAGTAAGAACCTGCTCAGAGCTCCTAAGAGGAACAACTCTGGCAAGGTTGCTGAGATGTTAAAAACAATATCCTGGGACAGTAGGAAATGACAACTGTGCAAGTGGATTTGCGAAAAAATATTTCCTTTTGCAGAAGTAAGAAGACAGCAATTCAATGGCTGCACCAGTGTATTGACACCAAGAATAGCAACAGCTATTAAGACTCTAGTAAGTAATTACAACAAATACAGGAAATTACATCCATTTTGAATGGATGCTGGACAAGCAGAGTCCTATCCAAAATGCAGGTGCATGCCTTTTAAATATGCCTTTTAACTGCTAAGTTGCACCTCATTTCCTAAAAAAAATTAAGGAACTTTTACATCTCATTTGAAAGTTATCGCATGTTCCAAGGTTAAAATTCAGAATAAATTCACTCAGAAATGTTAAATATACTACAGTTCTGTTGTGCAGCATCATAGCATGATCTAGTGCATGGAAAGATCCATACCATGATATTGATAATTTCATTACACTTTTAATACCATCACAGCTCCCTTTGCTCTCTTCCCCCCACTATTTTGAGACTTCCTCAGCTTAGAAATGGTGCAAAATTTGATACTAAGCAAGTAACCAGCAACCCCCCTTAGCAGTGCACAGAGACCCCAGCACTGCTGTAACTTCATTCCAATTCATTCCCAGAGAGAAGGGCCTCTCAAGCAGAGCAAAGCAGTGACAGATTTTGCTGGGCAGATGTCAAGAAAATAGTGAGTCAAATAATAAGAAATATCATTCTTGCTACAAGTAATGCAACTGTATTAGGTGTTTCACCTCCTCAGTGACACTGCCACAAAGAGACGTTGTTACCACAGACTGGTACATACTGGAAATACTCACAGGTGTTGCAACTGTACAAATCTGGTATAAAATCCAGAAATTATGACTATTTAGCACACTAACAATCTACCAAAATTGAATTTGCATAGAGTTTAGAAATGAAAGGTCTAGATTTAGCTAATACAACAATACACACAAGAAAGCATTTCACAAAGAATGCAGAGTTCATCACCCTAATAACTAGATTAATGAATTCATAGTAACTAAAGCCAAACACCAGAACCCATGCACAGACACATCTCTTCAGTGGTCTATCAGAAATAAAACAGGCTACTTTAGCTCGTCCTGCATTACATGTACCTCTGACCTCAGTACACCATGTATACTGTGTCATGAAAGAGACATCACATTTTACAGTGCCTGCATATAGGAAGTTATCAATGCAGAGCAGTGAAGTTAAAGAGAAAACTACCTGCAGGAACACTTAGGTACCAACAGCTATCTGGGTTATGAATGTTAAAATTACTCCCCCTTAATTATCCATACAAAAAGTAGCAGCACTGCAAAAGGGAAATAAGCACAGAAATTTTTAGATTACAGTGTTTCTACAGGAAAAATAAGGTCAAAAGGAACCAAGACATGGAAATGGAAATAACCATTCTGAATATACAGATTTAAAATCAAAGTGCAAGTAAACAACTTTTTCAAACCTGCCAAGCTAGAAAATGTTGTATCAAGCACACACAGTTCCCTTTGCAAAGCTCACTGGAGGACAGACGGAAAGCTTGTCACTGGAGAAGTCTGCTGGTCAAACTTGGAGTCTGCTGTTAAACTATCACACCTGAGCCAGGTGATACAGCACCCTATGGCCTTGGCGAGCTGTACCAGCATCCCACCCCGAAACCCAACACCCCTGCCTGATAGTGCTTTTGGTCACCTTACACCGTGAGCTTACCTTTAGTCATTGCTGTCAGGATGTTTGTTTCTTAACAAAGATCGTGAAAGAAAACCAACAAACTGCTGTTTCTAACCACCAGGTGTCAGCAGAAGACAGTGCACACCCAGCATCCCTGAGCAGAGAATCTGAGTCTCGTCTCCCTCCTTAGTTACCAATATACACACACCTATTAAGTACTACAAACCACCTTTACACACACGTGGTAATTATACAGCTATTTTTGTTGAAGATGACCTACTTTTGTGAATTACATAGTTAGAAGATGATAAAAACAATCCTTCTGCAAACAGGAAAAATATCAGGAATCTAAAAGGTCATTAACGTGAACAAAATGCTCACATTGGTGTCACTGTTAGAAATTTAATTAATATTCATAACGCTAACAACCTGCCTCAGTATAGCCAAGTAAACACACTGCTTCTAATGTGTTTTGCTGTACTTAACAGCAACAGAGGTCTGCAGAGACTGGAAGTACATCACATGTACAGAAACTCTTCCATACTTAAAATCTGGCTTAACACAACTACAGAAAACACACATACACACCAGGAAACACAACTGAATCAGCTATTTTCTTACATAAATCTTATGATTAGACTTGCAGACCGTATTATGTGGATATACTTTTTCATGCAAAAGTTCTGGTTACTAAAGGCCTCAGAAAGTTTACAGCAACAGTAACTCATTCATTGTCATGTCCTGGTTTGTATGTACAATACATAACTCTGTATCTTCAGAGTAAAAGCTTCTGACTGAATTAAGAGCTCTTACTATGCTTAAGTACAACGTGAATTTAAAGTCTGCTCTGTGACACATCCTGGGCCTACACAGAATAAGGAAAATACCTTCACATCATTTTAAAAAAACATAATGGAGACCTATTTCTTCTATTTGCGTTTCTATTCATCTCAGACATATCAAAATTATTTTATTTGCAACTGTTACAGCAGTAACTGTTTCAAAATATATTTTTTTCTGAACAGACATTAAAATTTTGCGATTATGTTTATGAGTTTTCTTTTATGGAATGATAAGCAAACCAAACAATTTCTTCTACTTCCTCAAGTTAGCTGTCCCTCAAAGTTGCCCTTCCTAAGAGTGTGCCATTGTCAACTGATTTTGAGTGTTCATCTTTAACATTCAGCCTCCAAAATACCAGATGGTATTTCCAGAAAAGCAATTTAAGTTTTTAGTTTTCTTCATAGATCCCTCAACTAGTTAACCTCACACACATCCAGGCAAAGCACACACCAATATTCCCAGAGTTGCCTGGCAACTCCTGGGAGGAGCACCGGGGAACACGGAAGCATGCAGGGATGCAAGGACGTCATTGTCTCCCTGACATGGATAAAGGAGGCTTACAGCCAGAGTGCCTTGCTGGTTTCCTTTTTGTTATTTATATGAACAGCATTTTAAAAACCTCCCATTGCCTCACCTTAGATGCTTTAAAGTCCCAATAGTTACATCCAGACATACAAATGCAAATCAATACAATTTTTTTTTTCCACACACACAACTCCCCCAGTAGGATGTGGAAGGGCTCATGCTGACTTCAAAAGTGATTTTTGAACCCCGAGTATGAGTTGTTGGAATGATGCTTATTTGATGGTGATAACTGGACTGTTTACAACTCAGACTCAGCTATTTTTCCTTCTGGCTTTAAAAATAACATGACAAACTATAGTATTGAAGAGATTTTAGTTACAGAAGCATCCTCAACCTTATGAAACACTATGCCTGTAGTCCAACTTCTGATCTTTTTGTTTAATATCATTATTAAAATGAGATCTGTTACTTTTCTGCACACCAGATCTCTTCATTAATCTTCACAGAGCAGGAGGAAGCAAAATACACCACCTTTTCTCAATAAGTCTTCACTCAAATGCCACTCATTTAGCCTCCCAAACTAGACTCAGGACTCATCTCCCAGGAGTATTCAAGCTCTCCATTGCTACCACCGACTTGCTGTTCTGTCTCCAAGTGCTTGCAGAGGAGAGAGAAGGTTTTGAGACAAAAGTATGTTTTATCCTTTACAAAGACCTTCTTGTTATGCAGCCACAGGTCTAAATGACAGTAGTTCAAAGGAGTCCCCAAACACTGCACTGAGATTTATCACTACATTTGACTTGTACATGTGTCAGTTTCCTCTGCTTTAGAAACAGGGAGCATAGAATATTTTGGAAATATTCTGTGGATCACTCCGCAGTTGGTACTCTTCATCGCTCATAATTCTGGGAATTATACCAGCATGTTCCTCACACTATTTACCTTGTCTCTGTCTATCCTTTAAAAGGAATCTCCAAGTACAAGGCAGGAAAACCAAAGTGTCATAAAACATGTGGAAATCCAGTAAGTTGACTGGACTGATTTGTACTGAAGTCCATTAAGCTCCTTGCAGTAAGCCAGGAACAGATGCCTCACTAGCAACAATAAAACTCAAGATCAAGCACAGAAAAAACCTTCCCCTGCTCAGATGGCACTTAATCATTGCTAAATAGAGATTATCTCTGAACCAGAAGCAAGAGTCTGAATTTCTCTAACAGAGCACTTATGGTCAATAATTACAACTCCAGACATTCTTCATATTTCTGGAAAAGTACAATTTCTTTACTAATTATGTTCCTAAACTTCAACATTCCATAAATTTGCATGTTTCTCCACTAAGCATATATTCTGTAAAAAGTTTAACTTTTACTACCTTTAAAAATAACACAATGAATACTCAGGTTTTGCAGTGAGAGAAAATGGTCAACTCTGCACTAGCCTCCTATGATCATTAATTCATACTTTTTTACTATCTCTCTTCTAACTTAAGTGTCTCCAAAAGCAAGAAACACCCATACCTTTCTGTAAGATGTTTCCTCCTTGTGTGATTGATCAGGCTTGTTGCACCTCTTTCTTTATTTTGGAGACTAGAACACTGTTTGCAGTACGAGTCAGCCAAAGAGCCACGATGCTGACCTTAGTAAAAGTAGGTTATACTACCCTTCAAATCCTTCTTATCTTTCTCCCCCACCACAGTTGCAGATTTACATCTCATGCCTACTAATTTCATACTTACAGGTTCAATTTTCAGGGCATTTCTGTAGCTCCCAAAGAAAGATGCTTGTGCTTTTAGAAATGCTCTTGCAACACCATCTCCAGTGGTTGTAGAGACTTTCTTCAATCTGTTTTTCAGCGAAGAAACCTGAAACCACACAACAGGTTTGGATCACTCTCTAATCACAAACAAAGCTTAACACACTGGATCACAGCTGAATTAAAAATGCCCTCACCACAGCAGCAGTTGTGACAAAAAGTGACATGGTGAATTCAGAGTTGAATTTTTCAGTTCTAAAAGCATTACTGTTTTGCTTCTCTAAAGTATCATTAGATTCTATTCAGGAACCAACAGGAAAATAAAAGCTTCATTTAAACCACCTCTCCTACTTAAAATCCACTGTTAACATGCTGTTGACTACTCTCTCAAAGGTAGTCTGCAAAGCTGTGTATCATTCTTGATTAGAATCCATGAAAGAATGTCAACTAAATTAAGCATCAAACACAGAAACTGTCCTGCATAACCAGGCCGTCTATCATTACCAATGCTAAGAACAAATTCTGTTGGTCTGAGAAATTTGTTACAAATACAACTTTTTTTTTCTTTCAAGGCTATATTACCTTATATTTTTACGTCTTAAAGCAAAATAACACAAGGCGAGTTTTGTTTATGCATATGGTGGGTTCCCTTGGCTGACTCCCAGACCCACCCAGCCACTCTGTCACTCCTCCTCCTCAGGACTAGAGGAGAAAACATGAAGAAAAACCTCGTGGGCTGAGACAAAAGACACGGATATCACTTACCAATTAGCAACATGGGCGAAACAGACTCGATTTCGGAAAATAAATTTAATTTCTTTCCAATTAAAACAGACTTCGGTGGTGAGAAACAAAGAAACTAAAACACCTTCCCCCCGCCCCCTTTTCCCCGCCCAACTGTCCCCTCAGTTCCCGACTCCCTCACCTCAATGCCGCTCCTTCCTCCTCGCACCTTTCCTCACTCTGCCGTGCGGCATTTTGCCCTTTCTTACACAGCCTTTACCGAGGTGTCCGGCAGCACCACCAGCCTCCCTCAGGGCTCCGCGCTGCCCGGCGGGGCCTGGCACGGGGCCGGCTGGAACCGCCTGGAACCGCCTGGAACCGCCAGCGTCACGCGCCGGCCGCGTCTCACAGAGGCCCCGCAGCCCCGCCAGCCTCTCGGCACGGGCGCCAGTGCAACCCAGAAAACAAACTCTGCGGTATTTTAAAAGTTTCAATTAACAACGACATTTTGTCCTTCCAAATGGTCAAGATCTACTCAAGGTTTTTGATTTTATTTTTTTTTTTTAATTTTTTTTCCCCCTTCCCGTTTCTCAAGAGATCTGAAGCACCTGTGCGGGCTCATCTCTTAACCCTCATTGCCCTGTCCCTTCCATCGTGGGGGTGTTTAATTACCTCAGGAGTCACAGAGCTGCACTTTAAGCTAACAGTCTTAACGGTCTCATTAGCATTTAAACAGAGACACTGATCACAACTTAGCAAATATCAACTAAACACATTTCTATGCAGAGTTAAAACTACCTGATCCAGGTTACTTGAATATTCTTCGTGTACGCCAAGGGCTAAAGTTTTAGAAGATTACCCATTAGCATTCTCTGTGCTTCAGAATTCCTCATACAGACAGGAAGGTTGTGACTTGGTTTGAGGTCTCTTTTCTAGTCCTTAGAGCTCAGTAACTACTGAAGTAAGGTTGTGTATGTATTACTGTTAGTGACAATGTTTTTCTTTCCCCAACACAAGCTGGAAAAGGACGTAAAACAACCTTTCAAAGATTAACATCAAGTTTGCTGTGTGTGTGCTGCAACGATTATAGGTTCCATTAAATCATTAACAAATAATTATGTCAGCAGCATTTTTTTGGTGTTGCAAACAGAACCAGGACAAAGTAAGTTTTTGAGTCCGATTTCACAGAACACATCACAATACAAACACCATAATCTGGGCACTGATTCTTGGCAGAAATTTAACCAGAGCTTTTAGAGGATGTGGTCATGTCAGGTGCAAAACCTGAGTTTGATGAGTTATCTTACACCAAAGACATGAAGGAGCCACAATTTCAGAAGGAAAGCAGAAAGCCAGGAAATCCTCAGTCATCTTGATTTGCAGAACATCATCAATGACTCCATAAATACCCATATTACGAATTTAAAATAAATAATTATATAAATAACTAGTAAATCTTTCAAATGCTAGTCTGAAAAACTCCATAGAGGTAGCGCTACATACTTCACATTATGCAAGAAACGTTATAGGAACATGTAAGGAATATGTAAGAGTAAGCAGATTCTGTTGTAGTGAACTTAAGTGTGTTTCTGGTGTATGACTACTTCACAAAATAGAAGCTGATGGTTCAAATTAACTTTCAAGACCCTCCCCTCATCCTCCAGCTCATAACAAAAGCTTATTCTGGCCTTATCTGTATGTCCAAAATACTACCAGATGAACGGAGTTTTTTCTGCCTCAGGGTTTTGCTAGCAGCTTGCCTTTGTAGGCAAATGGCAGGCTGGTTTTATTGAACTGCTCCATGCCAGCTCCATCCCTCCTGTAACCACCTCCCTCACCTCCTTCTTCAGTACTTTTAGATTTGAGGAGGGCAGGAAAGTAGCTCCTCATCTTGCTATATAGGTGTTAAATATATAATCCACACCATGAACTACTTTTTCTATTTTTAAAACGCGATGTTGTATTTGCACTTGTATTTACTAAAACAGTTGCAAAGACATTTCCTTTTAAACTTTCTGCAGATACTGTTGTAGAAGGAATTTCATTATAGTTATTTAGTATAACAGAAATAACCAAGAGAGTGTCCAGCACTGTTTATAAATCTGAATGCTGTGGCTTGTGCCAATGATCCATGCATTAATAAGCTCCTAAGTACATATTAACATAATAAATGATAACAGATTTAGTCTATCATGGCCATAAAATAAGCTCACTCCTAGTCACTGAGATAATGTCTCTCAAGGAGCTCTGTTATTCTCATAATGTAAAAGCTTCATCAGATTTTCAAACTAAACAGCAAACTTTTCCATGTTTGAAGGGGTCTGATGTTGCAGGGATAAAGTGTGCATTTCTTTCCTATATTAACCATTTAAAGGCAGTTCTTAATGCAATAAAATGTCTATAGCTCAGAGTAATTTCCAAATCCATCTCTGACATTTTTCTATGTGGCTTTCTTTAAACATTCATGTGAAGATTAAGAACTTGCCATCTATATAGAATGAAAAGGTTCTTCGCTGTTTTACAAAAAGTTCAGAAGGCTAGTCACAGCCTTCCTGTGTTCCAGCTTCCGTTTGGAATAGAACATTGATAGGTATTTTGCTAATTCCTTAAGCTTTCAGATCATTTGCTCTCTTCTAAAACTAAACCAAACACCCACTTTCACTCTTTCAATCAGGACTATTGCAATAGGCATGTCATAGCTTTTAAAAAAAGAAAATGTCAACAACAACATTTATAACAAGTTAAAAAAAAAATCTTTTACTCTGGAATAAATTAGTACATAAAACAAAGTAGATTATACAAGCAGAATTAGGATTGTTTCCTGCCTAAAGAGGCCGTAATACTTTAAAAAAAAAGACTGTGACCACTGAATTTGAAGATTATTTCTAGCCAAACAGACACATATACATGCAGTCTACCCTGAGAGTGTTTTTAAAGAAGATTTTTATACTTCTGGCAGTTCAGGTTTAAAGGTCAGATTTAAGCTATCACCATGTTTCAAAATGCAATCTGTGCAATGCAGCATAATGAAATGGTTCAGTAAAGGTGCTAGTGGAAATTCTTTTAATTAGGTCCAAGGCTTTTCAGTTGTCAACATGAATAAAGAAAGAAACATTCTATTACAAACACAGTGTAAGAAATAAAAACTGATTCACCTTTAAGGAAATGTTTCTGCTACAGAGTTGTAGTTTAGTAGTTCTTGCTATCCTGAAAGCAGTTAATTTCCTATTAAGTGAAAAACAGTAATACAGGCTTCCTGCTTGTGGTAACTTGTTAATGAATGGACAGCAGTAGCATATACAACTAAATTACTGACAGCTCAAGATATTCATAGGCTAGTGCAAATTTCCAGTACTCTCACAGCCATCAGATCTGCAAGATCTCCTTGGCGCAGTACACTGCATTGCATCAGGGCTTCATTTAATAAAAACTACAAGTTGACAGAGTGAGCTTATGCTTTATTCCTTGTAATATGAAGCTCTGACTACAACTAAGACTAGAAGATGACACTTATTTGGAAATACATGAAAAATCCATAAGGGTTGTATAAAAAAAAAATTACTACCCCCTCTTTGCTATTCCTTGCAACACAGACGGTGGTGTAGGAGACTTGTCAGCAGCAGATGCACTTATTGTAATCACAGTCCTTAATAAATCTCTTTTTTAATATTGACTATTTTAAAAGGAAAGTTACTTCCCAGGGCTTTCTCATGCTGCCAGATTTTCAGCAACACATCAGTAGCATAAGGTGAAGAAGGGATACTTTTTCACATGTTGAATCTTTAATTACTAGCACAGTAGTACACATCTTGATTTTCAGGGACCTGGGCTGAACAGTTGCGGAAGTCCGACTGCTCACAGGTACTGCTGAGGTAAACTGGGGCAAAGAAACAACTTCATCTGATTCTGCTGGGACTGTCTCAATGCTATCCAGCTCCTTTGACACAAATGATAACTAGAAAACATTTCACTGTAGCCTATCTTCGTTTGGATCCTAGAAGTAAAACATTAATGAATAGCTCATTTGTGATTCCTGAGAATCAACAGTTTAAGTAGCAAAATGACTATCATGAAACTCAAGGACAACCCAGTACCTGAAGCTCTGAAATAATCATAGGACTTCATGGCATTGTTTTACTTGATTAAAAAAGCTGTTCAAGGAGTGGGGAATAACAGCTTTAAACATTTTTCACCAGATTAACTGATGGAGAACTCATCACACAGAAGTTCTTCCTCACTGTTGAATATAGATAGTTTTAATTTAGCAAAGTAAATTGTGTGTCTATTCAACACTGCATGAGTTGCTCACTGTTCACATGAAGTAGCAAAACTGGCAGAATAGTTTGACATAACAGCCATTTATGATCATGAAACTGTTAAGATATTTTTGGTTTCTCAGATCCTAAATGCATCTATTTAGACTGAGACCAGTGGGGAGACACTCCCTTGTTCTCCCCATCCTCCCAGGGAAGCAAAAGAAAAAAAGAAAAAGTATAATGGATTGGCTTTAGAGTCTCCCTGCTGAGATGAACAACTTGATCCACTTACAGTTCCAAACACATGATGCATGAAAGAACTGACAGAAATTCAATTCTTGCAAAGAAGAGCAGCTGCTCTCTAGTGGTCAAAGCCAAATATTAAGCAGTCTGAAGGAAAGGAAAAGACCTAGAGAATACTTCATTATCTAGGTAACTAAAATAATGAAACAAAGGTAAATAAGACACAAACACTGATCCCAAACATTAATTACACAATGCAACACGACAAAGTGAGGGCTTTGTTGCACAAATATTAATCCCAGCTGTATTTATATAGTGCTTGTGAAAAAAAAATAGACCACATACGCTATTTGTGAGCCATGCCAGTTAATTGAATTTGCTGGCAGCACTTCCTCTGCTATGCTCCAAACATCCTCCAAGATAAAATGTAGCTTTTAAATAGACCTGTGGAAAACTGAATCAAGAAAAATTTGAACTAATAAAACACGACTCTTTACTGTTATAAAAGTGAACTAAAAGTAAATAATGAAAGGAAGGAAGTCTCTTAAAATTTATTACATTCCAAAGCTTGAAGTCCTGTGTTTATTGGTGAAGTCTCTTCTGATGTTCTACAGCGTGCCTACAACAGCTCCTTTAATGAAGTCTCATAAAATCTCATATAATACTTGATTGTTGACAAATCATATACATGTTTGAGGCCCTGCACTCACTGTATCCAGACATTTCTTACATAATTCCATGAACTTTACAAGCCTGGCATTGCCAGGGTGTGGGTAATGGCCCGAGTGATGCCCAGCTGG
Organism: Hemiprocne comata; assembly: GCA_020745705.1. Lineage (NCBI taxonomy): Eukaryota > Metazoa > Chordata > Aves > Apodiformes > Apodidae > Hemiprocne > Hemiprocne comata. The sequence continues at coordinate 10,712,441 of CM036604.1, forward strand.
CAGATCTGGGTGCTGGGAGTGACATCAAAATTAAAAACTATATAAAGTCAGAAAAATTCATGGAAGACGAAGTGCTTGACTAAAGCCAAAACGTTCACAATCAAGACAGACCTTTCATCCAGAGCTCACCATTTTCGAAGAATGGATCACACCACAGATCCTAGAGAAATTATGGGATGTCACAGTAGGAGGCACTGGGTATTCACCATTACTTGAGTTTTTTCCTCAAACAGACCAGCTTATATTGAGCCCCCTGCATATAAATTTTATTTCTCAACTACATATAAAAAGGTATAGATCTAACTGGCAGCACAATATTTTGAACTAATAAAAGAAATCCACATTTCCTCTGCCGTTTCCTCCTAAACAGTCACCCTCCAACTTAAAAATAGCTTCTTACACTATTACTCACTTTACTGCTCATCCCCCTCAGCTCCTTTAGTGAAGATGATTACAGCAGCAAGTAGCAAGCTGGATGTATTTTTGTTCCATTAAAGGGAAAGATCAAGTATTTATACAACATTACAATCAAGTTATTAAATAAATAAGTAAATTAGCAATAAAAAGTGTGAATGAGAAAGAAAGCAAGCTGTGAATTCTATGCACTGAGCAGTGCTACAAGTGAAGTAGTCCACTGGATATCATAACTCGGGATATAAAATGCACAAAGTTCATTAAAGCTCACCTGGATGAAGGCACAGGAAAAACCACACACAAGTCCATTCAGAAACAAAATTTATCTAAAAATGCAGGATTTTTTGATTGTTTTTCATGGAAAAAGATGGTTTAAAATAGCAGTACTTTTTCACACCATGAAGAAAGAAGTTTGAGTTTTTGTTTCCTGTTCAAATGTACCATATCCATGATTTGTCTTTTTTTACCCATAAAGGACTAACTTTTTAGATGACCTGAAACTTGATCATGCCATTCCAAAACTGACACTGGTTGCTGCAGCATTTCTAGCTTAGGTGGGCATTAGCTAATTGTCATAAGGAGACTTAAAAATGTCTGCAAATGTTCACACAAACATTGCTTAACACTTCAAAACAGGAAAGAACTGAGGTAAAGCAGTTTACTGCTAATAATGAGAGTAACATGATGAGGCTCCTCAGTTACAAACTGAATGGGTCACAAGGATTTACACCTTTAAGGAATGAATGTAAGTTGAATAAATCATTTCATACATACCACATCATTAGGAAGGCTCTGAAGGTCATCAAAAGGGGTTTCCAGTGTGTTGGTGTCTACATTAAGAATCACTACATCTTCCAGGGCCATGTTTCTTACTTTCTAAATAAGAGCACATTCAAGAAAAGGGAAAAAGAAAATGTAAGTGTGAAGAGTTAAATTTTATGCATAAAGGACGGAAGCAACGGCATAACATCCTGGCACTACAAAAACAAAGTGTTTTAAAAACAGCCAACATCTCTTTCTGTCATCATTTGATTTATTATTTCACATTTTACAATGCTGAAATATTAACCTGCAATTTGCAGAGGGAAGTTCTTAACAGTGTGCATAATGTCATTTTTGAAAACAGAGAGCGACTTTTTGTGATGATTCAAGCTGAGATTTATTTCAAGCCTCTCTACTAATGTTTGTCTTAATTCTGGGATCCTGTTTGCACACTTAGTTTCTAGCAGAGTCAAGATTTCAGGTATATCTTTTTATATTTAAAAATTAATTTAAGCAACAACAAATAGTGGCTTTTCTAAGAGCTAAGATGTGCAGTAAGTCAGGAACAGGTTTCCAAATTCCAGGTTGAATTCTGGAATTCCAACAGAGACAAATGTACAACTCTATTTCAGTAAAATGGACACTACGAAAGGTTAATAAATAAAGAATTAAAAAGAAAAAAATAGCTAAGAGAAAAATAACTCCACCACATCCTGGTCTCTTAATGTTCAGTAAGTCTAAACTTTTTATCCTGTTCCCATGAACCAAGAGAAAGAAACGTCTCTAATCTAGTTAGAGAGTTTACATCATCTGTAACAGCACATGGACACACAAAAGGAGAACAGCCTATTCCACAAAAGAAGGATCATTAGTACCTTTGACTTTAAGTGTCTAAAGGCATTGGTGATCTAAGCAAATTTAAACGTTGTCAGACTTTATTTCCCTTCTTAAACAACAGTAAATGAAACTGATACGAAACAGCAGCATTTAAATATTTATTTTAACACTTTCTCCACTAACAGGAGAATTGAATCCCTTTTCTTTTTTTTGGCTGACTAATCATACATATTTAAGCCCTCTTCAAATAAAGCTTTGAAAATTCAAAATCCGAAAAAGTGGGACTATAGAATACAGTAATTAAGGAAATGTCCCAGTGACACTGTAAACAAACTTGTAAGTACCTACATACCTCTACGGAAGAGGATAATGAACAAAAACATACTCAATTTTTAATTAAGGTTTTGCGGGGTGGGGAGAATTGTTTCCTTTAAAAGAAAGGAACTAAAGCTCTAAAACAATGGCAAAGTTGAGCCTTAGGCATCTAAATAATTACCTTCAGTTTTCAAGGCTCAGTCCTCTGTCTATAAAGAAAACTGCTGTGTACTTAGGGGGGAAAAAAAGCCAACAACTATAAAAAACACTTTGTAGACATTTAAGTTTAGGTCTTCCAGGAGAAATTTCTTTAAGTTAAATGGAAGAACATTACATTTAATGCTTTCCATATAAAAAGCACCAGTACTGCATGACAAACCAGGTACTTTCCTCTACATTTCAGGAACCAAAGGTCACCCTGTTGGCTGCATCTGATAAACTCTAAAGCAATCCAGGAGTCTTGCTCCTTCTAGGAGTCCGGAAGCACCAGACAAACTGATTTGCTCCTTCCTGTTTCAGAAAATTAAAAATCTCACTTATACTCAGAGGAGTCTAAAAAGTTCCAACAAAAAGGCCTTGCAATGTACTTAACCAAAGCCAGAAGCCTGTCAAAATTGAGTGCTAGTAGGACAAGACAGAAGGAATTAAAACCTTCTCTCGATTCCTGCCAAAGAAGCAACAAACATGTGCTTGAACTTGTCAATGGGTGTTTTTGTAACGTTGGTGATGAACCTGTACCTTCCCTTCCACAAAATATTGGGGTTTTCTACAGCAAATTATAGGCTTGTGAGAAGCTGTATCTGCCAGGGAGCACAGTACAAAAGGATGTTGCTCATGGTGCAAGGACTATAAACACCAATCTATGTAATCATCCCCACACATGGCCCAGGAATAATTGCAGCTGCAAGGAAGGCTGGCAGTGATCTGCTGTGCCATCCCTTGGCACGTGAGGAGCGCGGCCTCACGTTCAACCTGCTCCATATTTGCATTAAGACAGTGGGTTTCCCTGAAGAGAAACCCTCACATTTAATAAAACAGTTGAGACTAACTTGATTTATATCAGCTGTCTTGAAATACATTTGAGAAAATACAGTTTTTCAATGGTCCAATGGTGGCTCATCCTAGAGAAATGCAGGCTGACCACTTCATCTTAATCCTTATCTGTTTTTATCATCTTTAATTTTACTATAATCTTTGATAAAAGCATTATCACATAATTATAAGGGCTTCTATCAAATAATCAAATTGTTCTTTTGCTAAACATAGCACCTATCAGCCCAACTAACCTGGAAATAAAAGTAGTTACTCTCTTGTAGGAATTTTAGTAAAAATATCCAGCATCCCACTGCCTTTCTCACATTAAATCCCATTAGACTTTTATGAGTCACAACTACACATAGATCATTTCCACAGGTACAGTTTGTGTGTTGTTATGATTTTCTCAAGACATGAAGGGGCAGCCACTAAGCCACATACAGTCACATTCTGTATTTCACAGCTTCCTCAATATCTAACCAAAATTTTACAAATAAAGTGCTACCTGTTAAATACAACGGACAATAACCAGAAGGTTCCGATTTTGGTGAAAAATGTGGAGAACCAAAGAACAAGAGGAAATATGAACATTACAGTTTCCTTATCTAATTTTACTACAGACTAGGGATTTGCTGAGTCAACAGAAGTGATTTAGTGAAAATATGCATCACATCTCACTACTGCAAACCTTTCATAACCATCCTTACTGAGTTACTTGTAGCCATAATTAATCATCTAAAAACCATCAACTCAAACTAACATCTACACCTGCCTTTTATTTTAAATGTGTCTTTTTAGAAGAGTGGAGAGGTATGGAGAGCTGGTTTAACAAGCACACTGAACCCATTGTTTATGGCCTCTATAAACATGGCTTAGTAAGAATTACTGACTTAATCAGAGAGAACTTATCTCCTGGTGAAAAGAGCACTTTAAATTTCAGAAATGGCACCTTTACTGTGAAAATCTCTTAACTTTTCAAACAAACTCCAGGGGGCCTTAAACACCAGGTCAGTAAATAAGCAGCAGTTAGTGCATCTGTCCTGCTCACAAGCAGCCACAGGCTTGAAGTAATTGAAATGTTTTACACCAAAGTTTGCAAAAACACTAAGAAATTGTATTCTAATGCAAGTATGAAGGGATGTGCTCCTGTCTCACTCAGATCACATGGCAGAAGCAATATTCATCAATAATACTAACATGAGTTTATGTTAAATGTTATTTTATTATCCTTCCCTACAGTTGGCAGTTTTTGCATTTCCTACCATAAAAATGCTAAGTTAAACTTCTTTCAGATGAACGATTTTATTGCATAGTTCATGTAAAAAAACAAAAAACCCCAAAGCCACTACCCGCCTCTCCCCTCTAAAAAACCACAGGATTGCTTAACTTTATGGCTAAATTGGTGCCAAAACATAAACCAAGTTGATCATGAGGTTTCATAACCAGATACAAATGTGATCAACATATTAAAAACTGTTGTAATAGAAATAAAAATAAAAATAAAAAATGTACCTTCCACTAATTCTTCTGGAAAGGTAAAACTCTTAACAAAAGCTAACATTTGCAGTAGCTAGCTTGTACGTTATATTAGAAATGACAATGAAAGTATGATTCCAAGTAAGTCTAAAATAATTTGCTTAATGACTTGTCTCTGGTTAAGAGTTTCCATTTATTTTCTTAAGAAAAACACCACAACACTGCAGACAACAATGTGTCAATCTGGCTGCCAGAAGCAGGAAAGGCAACGGATATAAAATTTTATTATTTCATGCCCCAACAGCAGCCAGAAGGACTTAATGAAATCACCCTTAGATTTACAACCTGAAATAGCTATTCAACAGACAAATCTGGTTAAGTTGGATGTGCCCCCTGACCTCCCAGGCCTTTGATCTGGGCACAGCAGGTGGGCTGAGCCCCCTCGTGTGCATCTCCCACTCTTCCGCCCATCTCCCAGCCCTGATGTACAGCACCCTGACCCCGGACAGGTGAGTCCCAGGTCCTTATCACAAGCAGCTGCTGCCAACTGAGTGACAAATTCACTACCCCTGGTCTAACACTATGGTACAACAGAGGAAAAACCTTGTACACTTACTGGCAAGTCTACTTGGCTCAGCAGTATTTGCCCGTCTTAAACTTCCCCCTCAAACATCTTCACACACTGAGTCTCCTACTAAAACACAGTTATTATTTTCATTTTTCCAATAATTGGATAAAAGACAGTTCCATAAGTAATTTGTCCTATTTTTAAATGTATTTTTATCAGTACTCCTGAAAGCACATACAGCCATTTTTGTATTTGTGATTAAATTACTTTTTGTTTTTTAAGACCTGGATTTAAGTCTATACACAACCCCTTCATTTGAACCCTGTCAAAAAGATACTCTGCACTTACAGCTAGAAAAGGCAGTGATTTACGAAGCATAAATGGATGGAAAAAGCTAAACACTACTACTCATTCCAATAAAAAAATACAATTAACTACTAACAGTACTGCTGGAAGATGCCAGTGCTCAGTGAGGTCTCAGGGTGTGTTCAGCAGCACGGGGAAACCTCGTGGCACCATCAGGGCTAAGCCCAAGCTGATGTCACCTGCTTCCCTGCATTCATTCAGTGCACATTCTGCTCAGACTGTGCACACTGATACCACCAGGCTGGATGACAAGCAGAGCATCCTCAAAGTCACCTGAGTAAAACCAGGTACAAATGCCCAAAAGTGCTCAGCAGCCCGAGCAGGCAGCTCTCCCTTCATCCGTCTGTGCCAGGCAGAGACCATGGACACGAGGGGACATCACCTGCAGTGTCCAGCAGCTGACAGACAGCAGGGATTGAGTGAACCTTCTTTTCCTGACATCAAGATAGTTACTCATACCAGGTTCAAATAAAACAAAAATCTGTTAACGTATGTTGTATGATCTGCACATCTGTCTGTCCTTCATGCTTAGGAAAAATGTTAGAAAATAATTCTAATGAGGGCAATGTGGTTTCACACAAAATCTTTTTGGATAATCTTGCAAGAATCAAAATTCTGAAGTCCCAGAAAAAGATCCTGAGTGACTGGAATATCAAAAAGGAGTATAAGAACTACTTCTCTACATTTACTTTATAAAGGTTGCTTTTGGGCCCTGAACAGAGCATATTAAGGTGGGCACTATTGTTAGTTGAATGGTTGGACGCCTGGCAGGGAAGCTACACTGGCAGCAGCTCTGTGTCTGACAGCTCCACAGAGCTGTCCCCACTGCTTAAACACAACCACATGTGCCCAAATTCCAGTAGGCACTCTGCTAGGTCAAGGGCATTCCTTTTCCATCAGCACCATCACACTAATAACCTTTGCTACAGAAGCAGTTGCTGAAACAATCGTTTACTATGAGAAAATGCAAAAGGCTGCCAGCCACGTTTGACACCACTTGTAACACAAAGGTCAACTTAATATAATTTGAACACTAAAACAGTATCCTGTACCAGGCAGAAAATAAAACAAGATTATGAAAGGGATGTGTTCATTTCATAGAGTTTCGTTTCCCTATCTTGTTATTTATCAGTACTAAGTACTTATCTTCATCTAATATGAATTCAATTAGTTCCGTAAGCACGTTCCATTATTCATGTGATTGCTCCAGTCTTGCTTATCCAACAGCTTATAAACTTTTAGCCTTCTTTGAAGTCACTTTATGGATTGCTAAATGGAAATCTTATAAAGAATGACTAACTAGGTGATGATAGAAAAGCTGAAAAATAAGAGCACAAAACACAGCTCTATATTTTCTACCAAGATTTTCCCTCGTAAATCAGTTGGAGCCCTCTGACCTATAACAGGAGATTATCTTATCTCACTGGAGAACATTTCAGTCACAGCAAATTAGATTTAACAGTCAATGGATATGCTTGATATTTTAATCAGAAGAAAAATGTGTCATTTTCCATTAAAATAACTGCTCCTTCTACAGAGACCCTGTGTAACATGGGGAACTGCAAACTAACTTTAAGATACAAAATTGTTTGAAAAAATGTTTTGAGTTGAGATGTTGTATCTTGTTTATAAATCATTAACTTTTCTGCTGTACTTTTCCAAAGGTCCCATTCCAAGATAGGGACACCAAAACCTCACAGAAACAAAACTAAAGCCAGAAAATTAACTCTTCTCCTACATTCCAAATTCACCCTCCCCTTTAGAGCACAGCTTTCTCTGCAAGTTTAGGCTTCCACCAACGTTCACTCAATGATGACCAACTCTGGAATTGGAGCTGCTGGAACAGAACCCAGCCTGTCTGTAGCTGCAGTGGCTCCCACAGGGCTCTACACTAGATAGAGAGTCCACCTGTCTGAGCTTGAATAGAAGACTGGGAAATTCATCCCTCATCCTGAAACTAGAACATGTGCATTAACAAAACACTTTAAAAGATCTATTTGCTGAATTTTCAGTATTTAAGGAAAAATGAATACTGGGTGATGACAGCAGTTTTTACTTGTAGTTCATAAAATTATTTTACGGTGGAAAAATGAATATATTGTATTTTTTAAAATATGCAACTACTAAGTAATGAGAAAAAATTGCTGTTGCTACTGAGTTGTTATTCTAACAAATAAAAGATAGAATTTTATACCCACATATGAAGAAAAGGACAAAGAAAGTGAGCTTTTAGCCTCGAAACCAAGGAGAGGTAAACCAGTAATTGTCTAGCTCATTTGGCAAACCTCACCTTTCCTTTGCCCAAGGCAAATTAGGCAGTGCTTGCAACAAGCAGAGACAATAGCCCACTCCCTGATTTTATTTCATCTTTCAGTGGAAAAAGCACCGTTAGCTGGAAGCATCAATTTATCCTTGAGAGCAGAGGGAGGAGAGAAGACAGTTTGTTTTATTTATTTAATTTATTTCATAAGACACTTGGAATAACTGTACTTTGCCAAAGTGTGTCTGTGTTCCAGAATCTCGGGCTAGTCAAAAGCCATACTGGATTTAGTACTAAACAGATTTTTTCACAAGTTACTAAAATGTATGAAAATTGGCTTCTCCAAGAACAACTCCTTTTTTTGAGTTTTTACAGATGGAGTTTGGAAGGCCTGCAGAGCCCTGCAAGCTGAAAACTGAGACAAAGGAGGAGACAGTGGGTTTCTATAGCAGGGCAGGAGTGAGGCATCATGCAAAGCAACTCCAAGGTGGAATTATTAATTTTTTTTCTGTACCATTGCCAGGCTAACCACATAGCTCTTTGTGAGACAAAACATTTGTGAAAGCTGACAAGTATCTGTATAGAGGTATTATCCCATCCTCTACCAGGTCTCCTCTGTCTTTTTCAAATAGATAGGTACCATAACAAGCATGCCAAGCATCACCTGGTACAGGTAGGGGCCAGAAAAGTTCTTGATCAGTAGGAAAAATTTATGCTAGACTATTTCTTCCTAGATGTCACTTCAGTCCTGTCTATGCAGTATTCAAGTGTAATGATTAGAAATGCCTCTAACATAAACATATGATGTGCAAACAAATGTACATGTTGACTTTTAAAATATTTGCTTATTCACTAGCACATTGTATTGCAATTCTGTAGTTTATTTATCAATATAAAGGGTGTAAAAAGTCACCTGTAGCCAGGATGGTACAGAGAAAAAAGGAAAACAAAAAGGTTCTGCACTTCCCATCTAGCTTCTCATGAAAAAAGTGACTTCTAAAATTAATTCACATTAACACTAGAAAAAGGGGGAAGTTACACAGCATACCAGTTTAAGTTTTAACCCAGACATAGAGGATCATTATTACATACAGATGCCCTAGTGAAAGAATATGTTTGATCAATGTTTACCCAGAGAAATGACACGTTTATGACAATAAAAGAACAAATAATACCCATTACTTTATGTGATGTAAAACCCAGCTTTGTAAATTGTTACATGTCTAAATACCATGCCTAAATTTCCAAACACAGGTGTCTAAAACAGGGACACAAGTCGATCATCTTTCAAGGGCTCCTGCAGCTGCCACCAGTTCAACACTGCCTGCTCAGGGGAGAGCCCAAAAAGAGGAGATGCTTCCTGGGCAGGAACACCCCTTCCCACATGGAGCAGATACACTTTGTGTAGAGCAGCACAATTAGTAACTAGATTTTTCATAGGGATCTAAATTAACAGCTTATGTTGTCCTCCAGACACTTTTGAGGAAAGTCATCAACTGTTTCACCAGTACTGGAAGCAGAAGCAAATGTGCTATTTCCACTTTTGGAGTTTTTAAAAAGTCACATGAATTACTCCAAATTGTTTGTATGTGAAGCTTTCTGTGAGGGCTGGTTTGCTGCCAGCTTTGTGTTAGCATGAACAGCAAGCTCCTTCTTTTCAGATCTTTTGAACATTAAAAAAATTACAATCTGTCTGCAAAAGCCTAAAAGAGAATTGTAACTGTCAACATTTTGGTTTAATATCTACCCTGTCTTTGTGAATACTTAGTCAAACAAAGGCAATAAACTGATTAAATCAAAGAACAGGATGGAGAGGAGAACACGTGAGCTCACCCCTGAGTGCTGAACTGCCCAAAGAGCATGAAGGATCAAATAATGCTCCCTTAAGATTTAACATTATCATGTGTGCTTAACTGCAGTTCTCTCAGCACTCACAAATTAACAGAATTATTACAATTTTAAGCAAATGAATGAATGTATAATTGCTTGCAGAATTTGGCTCTAAATCATAAAACTATATATAGTTTCAGAAATGGTGAGAGAGACTTACCTCCATCAAACTTAAATGTATTCCAATGAGGTAGGGCATTGGGGCACTGCAAAGAGGAAAAAAACCTAGCTTTACATTCTCATACCACTGGATTAACACGTAATAAACTTATTAAATTAGCTACAGAAAAATACCAGGATACTGGATTAGATTTTGCTTTTAAAAAATCCATATATATAAACACACCACATGTGAACAAAATTTTATTCCATGTTTGAAAGACTTTGTTTACTATCCAATATCCTTTCACTACTGTAAGACTTTAATTTGTCTTGACATCAAAATTTCTAAAGTGACTTAAGACAGGTACATAAGGACAGCTGTTAAATATATCTATAATACTGAGGTCTTAAAAAAAAAGGCAAAACAAAAAACAACAAAACAAACAAAATGTATTATTACAATTTTCAACAAATACACAGCCTTTTTCTAAGATTATTCTTTAGCAAATTTGATCCTGTTGTAGTGTTAAGTGGTTAATTTAATGTATTGATATCACCCGGTGCTACAAGTTTTAAATCCTTTGAATATGAGTCCAGACACATGTAAAATAATTTATTTTTTAGTCTTGAAATGTTTACACGTGTAAAAGAAAAATATACAAATGACTTTTGAAGATTCTGATTAACTCCAGCTAGTGGTACCTGCTGGTACCATTACTGCTTCAGCACAAGCCCTGGTCACCCCGGGAGGCTCTGGGCTTTGCAGCCTCCAGCAGGTGCCATGTTCTCTCACCATGCAGAGCCCTGACATGGAAGAGAAAGACTGATCTTTTCTGTCTGCTCTTCCATGATGTTAGCAAACACCAACATGGACTACATGACACAAGACTAGTACTGAATGGAAGTCTATCTTTGTGTATATAGTATTTCTAATATTAAGCTTATTACAGGACTCCCACTCAACTAATCCGGGAAAGCTTCTATTTGCGCTGCTTATTAGAGCACATCAAAGAGGATGCCAAAGCTGTTAATTGCAAATATGGCAGATAGTGCCTGTTAAATGGAAAGCACACAGACAGACACAACTTTTAAAATAGAGCCTCATTTCATTTTGGATACAGAAGCTCAAAGAACTCATTTTCAATTTCAGATGAAAAAAATCAGAGAAATGTCACTGTACTGCCTTGGATTAAAATATCTTCCATATTGCTTTGATAAACTGGTGCCTACTGCTCAGTAAGAGAAGTACTATACTGAAAAAATGCTGCAAGACACCAGACCAGCAAAAATCACTTTGCTTTTCATTTTCATGAGAAATACCTTTTCTAAAAAAATTACTGATTAATACTTACCATGTTTATTAATATACCACCTAAAACTGCTACTGTCTTGGATGCTGTATTAAGAGATGGAAATATCCTCTGTATTAGATATTCTACATGAAAACATTGTGGGGTTTTTTTCTCTTTGAAGACAGTAACTATACAGACCTTAGAAAAAACCTTATGAGATCATTGGCAGGATACTGAAGTGCTGTGTATCACATTGCACCACAACACACAGAACTGCCCAGCCTGGCAGGAATGCCCCTGCCCAAGCTTCACTCAACACTGCACCTCATCACAGGTAACCCAGAGGGAACGTTAAATTGGAAACTTGGTACAAATCCTGAAGGATCTTCTTCCTTGGGAATTCCACAGATGAAACTGGAACATATATCCAGGTTCTTGGATAGACATTTTTACCTACACATTTATTGCATATGAATGGCTGCTCAACTGAGGAGTATTTTTGTTTGTCATTTCGCATGTTTTATTTGCAACAAATGCTATCTCTTTCACCCACATCTCTTCCTTTCCAATGGCCACATTCCAGGAGCAAGAAAATACCCAGTAATTTTATATTTGAAGTATAAACCATTGGTTTAGCTGCCAGCTGCACAAATGCTCAACTTCCCTGTGTGCCTGGCTATGCTGCTCAAGACTCCTCCAGCATGCACTGAGATGAATGTGTTTCTAATTAAGTAGTTTCAGGAACACGACAGCTTCAATCTCAAAAATACAAAGTCTGAACCTCGGCAGGAAGTCTTAAGACTGCAAATGTCTCATCTAGTGGAACCTTGGCTAACGTAATGAAAGGAAGCAGAAAGTGCAGTATTCCAGAAAACCAGCCATTTATTAATGTGTCCAAAAGTGGAGCCTGTCACCAAGCACAGGAAAATCTGAACCTGTAAAAGTTAATTAACTGTATCATGTGCATCTTTTAATCCTCCAGTTTATCAACAAAAGAATAATAAGAATGCCTAAACCCTTAAAACCCAGCACCCCCAGCAGAAGTTTAAGGAATTACAGCAAAGATGTGGCCTAAGAGATACGGATAAGCTTTGGAAGCAATTAATTATCTTTTCAGTTTTCAAGTGAAAGACATTGCATGTAAAGGCAAGACAGAATATAAAACTAGTAGAGGGATTGCATAAAGGCTACAGGAACCTGATTTTAAGCAGTATTTTGAAAGCTGGTATTTCTTTAAACTTGTATTACTAAACATGAAAGGACTCTGGTTGGGTGCTGAAAGGGCTGTACAGTGCATACAGCTGGACAGGAGAAAGCAGAGGAACAATTTCATACTACAGAACTGCCAAGAGTGGGTTTAGCACATCCCCTGCTAGAAAGGCCAGGTTTTGCTGATCGATGTGAAAAAGGAAACTCTGAAGCAGCAATTTGTTCAACTATAATGTGCTAGTTTTGCAAGTATTTGTGTTAGCAGACACAGAACAACACCAAGTAGAAATGGATTAGATCTGAAGACTGATAAAGAATTTCCCAAATTATGGGCATATATGAAAAGAAATTAACTCAGTTTTATCCACAAAAGCTATTGCTTGTAATGGCTGAAAGACATCAAAGATGAGTTACTAATGGGAGCATCTACAAACACCCCAGCAGAGAAGCAAGGGAAACAAATGCAGGTTTTGTGTGAAAGGTGACAGGCCTGGAGAAAAGCACATCTGTGTGTATCCATGAAACAGTCGTTTTTGAAGGTGCATTTGTGTAAAATTTGTATATTCAAAAATGCTTTTAAATAATGATTACCATTCATCACCAAATGCCAACTTTGAAGTATTTTCTCCATGGATAACAAAAATCAAATTATCTGAATATGTATTTTATCAACATTCACTTTCTTTGTTAGAACTGACATTAGCGTTCCATGACACATGAACAGCAAAGCAAAAGCAAAGCTATTTTAAGGATAATTCACCATGATAGCTCCTTATACTCCCAAAAGTTTAACTAAGCAAACATTATAAACCAGCTGAATAAAATAAATTTCTGGTAAAGAGCATAAATTTTTCCAATAAAATCTACCAGAGAGTTTATATTCTTCTATCATCATTCATCAATCTGACTGAAAAGGAAACACACCTAAAGCCAATGTTGAAGGTTCATGTCAGGCTTCATAAATTGCTTTTATCACCATTTTTCTTTATCATGTGTTAATCATGTGCCATTACTTAAATTCCCACCCACCATCCTGTAGAAGGGAAAATGGCATGCCTCCTCTTCCCCATTCCAAGCACACCATCCTAGTTCTTCCTAACTGCTATTCAGGCCCCAACACATGAAATGCTCAAGCAGTTTTTAATATTTTATCAGCCTAGATGTGTATTTCCAGACTTTCAAGTGAACTTCAGTAAGACACGTTGCTTGTATAAACAGGAGGAACACTTCACACTCCCTTCAGCCCTTCTGGGACCCAGTTCATATTAAAGACTGCCCTTCAGACCAGTCTTTACCTAGTGCTTGACATCTGTCCTGGGGCTTCTCACAACCACAACCCCTAATTACTCAGAGTTGTTTGATGGCAGCCAATAGCCATTAAGTGCAAAATCAAGAAGTATCAATTTCTACTGCACATATTTGCTGCTTAAACAAGATGCCTGCCTAAGACTTTTGGAGCAAAGAGAAAGGTTATTACTCTTGTGCTACACTGGTTCCCACTGCAGTCAGCATTATTTATAATCAAATGAGTTATATAGGTAAATATCAAATCATTAAAGTAGCAATGCATAAGCATGAATATGGATATTGTGGACTTAATGGCTACATATTGCCTATTTATTACAGTTGCATTTTTACAATTTCTTTAATTCCTTTCCTTAGGCTAACTAGAGACCTCTTAATTATGCTCCCAAGGGGTGGGCAACTACTAATTGGAAGAGAAGCAGGTGAAAAAGAAGGACATTTCCTCTTAAGTGAAAAAAAATCCACTCTTAAAAAATACTGCAATTCACCAGGAAAAGAAATGGAAAACCCAGGGATCTCAAAAAGGTTCATAGTTTACAGGTACACGGGGATTTGAACCATTTTGCTTCATTGTTCCAGGACAATTGATTAATCACATTTACTAAGTTCATGTCTTGATAAAATAGTGACTTAATGTGTCACACTTTCACATCACTTGTACTCTACTCTCTAAGGTAGTCTCCTAATTTCTCCTCAGATTACTCATTGAAATACAACAGAATTAAATCCAAAATTTATTTCAGTAATTGATGCAAATTAGAAACTTGACTGCATAAATTGGAATGATGTAGAAAACATACAGCTAAGAAACCAGAAGAGCAACTACAAGAGCTTTTAGTGAATACACAGATGTACCAGGCTAAATCAAAATACCTACCAAGAGGCTCCTGATGAAGGAATCATTGTTCCCCAAGCAGCAGGAGAACTCGCCCTCCAGTTACCCCCTCCACCTACTTAAAGGAGCATATTGAACTATATGCAGATTATAAAACAGGAGAAAGGGAGTTTAAAAAACTCCCAGAGAAAGGGAAAACTGCACCAATAGAAACATTTGTTGAGCAGCTGTGCTGGGGGCTCTAAGAAGGTGGCTCTCAGAATGTATTAACATTGGCTGCTAAGCGTTCCATCTAACAGAAAAGACTGTTTTAATCACCCTAGAAAATATACTGTTGCTTCTGGTAAAATCCCACAGAATAACCTGAGTGACAATGCTCCAGGACTCGGAGATCATACTCAGCTGTGTTATAAAGTCAGCAAAGACAGGCTTTTCTTACAGGCTCATTTTAAACACAGGCACTGCAAGCAAAATGGGAGAAAACAGACACAGTGGGAGTGTTTTTATGCCACATGAAAAACAAATGGGATGAAGTAGTGAGGAAAACCAATAGACTGTTTCTTTCACATCAATAAATGTTTAAAATCCCAACAACAAAATAGATGGACAAGATCTGGCCAAATTTAAGTAGTTGTATGTGCTTGGCTACTGAAGCTTGGTGGCAGTATCTCATTAACCTGGACTTTTGGCACCTGCTGGCATGGACTTTTTAAAAACAAAACAAAAAACCAACCAGCAGTGCTTCATGTTTCCTCTCTTGTTCTGTATTCAAAGAAACAAGGAATTGTGCATTAAGGTGTGAAATCTAATGATAGGATTCCCACCAATTTCTAGTCTCCTACACCCAAAATCTTCCCCTGGGCTGAAAATATATCAAAGAATGGTACCTAATTAAAAAATAAAAGATAGCACTCCTCCCCTAGCTTTGCCTCCCCCCCTTGCCCTCAATCTCAATGCTAGGGATGAGATGACTGAAGC
Organism: Hemiprocne comata; assembly: GCA_020745705.1. Lineage (NCBI taxonomy): Eukaryota > Metazoa > Chordata > Aves > Apodiformes > Apodidae > Hemiprocne > Hemiprocne comata. The sequence goes on from CM036604.1 coordinate 10,728,085, forward strand.
CATTCCAGATCCATGTACATGGTGCTACACCACTGTTACTGGCTCAGCACCCTCAGGACAAAGAACAAGTGTATCAAGAACAAACATTTTGAAGATTCAGGTTTTGGCATTTCCAGTTCTGTGGTTGGGTACATGAATGAGGGATGCAGGTGAACATAAAGATTTAAAAAATCCTTTCTAGAAGGAAATGGGAAGAAAATTAACCCCCTTACTCATTGTAAGTTAAAAAAACTAGCAACGAACAAATTGAAAAAATGAGAAACCACAGTGGTTTGAATGTTCTTGGTGTAAAATGTCAATAAAGGACAAAATGCTACAGAAGTTAGTTGTAACTATAATGCTATAGAAGACAGTTACTCTACCTGTTTGGTCTCTGCAAAGAGAGCTATTCTATCTTTTTGTAGCTCTGGAAAGATCCAATAGTTTTGTATCCCCTTCCCTTCCCAGGAAACAACAAATTTCAAACTCCACAACCATGGAGCTGTCAGTCTGACAGTTGGGACCTTTATACTCAGAGCTTCCACTGCAACTCGTACCATTAAAAGCAGATAATCACAGGTGGAATACATTTTTTTAAAAAAGTTTCAGAGATCACAAATAATACAGTCTATGTGATTTTCAAAAGAGGAGAAGATTCAAAAGCATCATACAGCACAGTCAATAAATGCACGTAGTCAAGTCAATGAACATGATATTTTGTAAGAACTGAAGAATTCTCATCGCTTTACATTTTGTTTCTATTTTAGCCCTTGAAAATTCTCATGTCACCTTTGTAAAAGAGATAACCCTGCAATAATTACAATTAAATTAAACCTTTTTGTTTTAAATAATCTCAGGTCATTTCCCTTAAGAGGCAGACACTAGTAAGCAATAATGTCACCTTCAAGCAGACAGCACAGAGCTGATTTCTCAGCCCTCCGAGGCAAAAATGATGTCTCTAAGTTCACATGGTTACAAAATAGATGGACTCTATTTTGAGAAATATATTTATGGCACATAAATTGTTGCAAAATTGACTTATTCAAACAACTACAGTGTGTGTAGCTACCTCTCCAATTAAAGTTCCTATCTGGCTAAGGTAATCAGTTGTATTTGTAAGCATGCAATTACAATCTGCCTAATAATTATACAATTTTAAATCATACTTTTCACGCTCTAGCTGCCTCATTCACTCTATGGACAGGGTGTTACGCCATGAAAGAATTCATTCAGTAGAGCTCAATGACTTGTGTCTTTCTTTCCTTGGGTACACTGCCCGAGTGTTTGCTTTTTGCACACTTCTGCTCCCAACTGCGGGGTCTGGACTTAGCCCCTTTTAACATGTCTTTGTCAGAAAGTCGATGAATACCTAATCTTCAAACCCAGCGTAAAAGCCTCTTGTGGCCCACAGCCTTGTCCTGAAAACTCCTAGCAGCATGTACCTGAAGAAAAAGCTGGCAGCAGCAGCCTTCATGTGTTAATTACACACCGAAGCCCATTATGCAGAGAAAGGGCACCTGCTGGCAGTGCAAATGATGAGAATCTGCCCTTCCTGTGCAGTAAGTAAATTGAAGGTTCATTTCTACAGGAGATAACAGTTTTCAGACTCCATTCTGTGTATCCTCGACAGAGGCACATACTTAACATTTAAATCATCTGCAGAGGAATAAGCTTCCTTTAAATCTACATGATTCAGTCTCTAGCACTTAAAAATGCTAGTTACCCTGGCTGGTTCCTTACTCCTGCTGAAATACAGAGAGATTGTCACACAGACACTATCACACAAAGTAACCACTCCTACTGGAGCATTTCAACAAACCAACAGACAATTACATCTTGCCATGAGATATTTTTTTTTTACATACTAGGTTGGTTGCTCCTTTAATATGCCTATATATTTTTAAAGTAACAGTTGCATCATTAGAGGACTTCAGACTTACTAGACAGAAATATGAATCTAAGTGATACAAATACATATCTATTATATATACACACATATTTATAGCCTTACCAGCAGTAGTCCAATAGATGTGGGGGCAGAACAGGAATGTAAACATGCTGCCAGAACATCGGGTAGAGCATAGCTGCAGACCCATGAATGCAGGCAGTTAACTGAAAAACACATATTAAAACAGGGTCATAAATAAGACAAAAAGCAAGCTTTAAAAGGCAAGGTCAGAGGAAAAAAGTAAATAATCAATTCTGCTTTCATATCAACATGCTTTATTACAAAATATACAGTGCACTTGTTAAAAAAAAAGGGTATTGGTAAGTGAAGCGTGACTGGTTTATGGTGGTTGTCATCTGACTGACTTTGTAGACAGCTGAGAACATGATTCATACAACAAGTGAAACCTGAAAAGAACACTCGGTGATCTATAAAGCAACAGAAACATAGACATGGAAACACAAAGGGAACTAAAATGGAAACACAAAGGGAACTAAGAAATAGTAAAGGCAAATCCCCCACAGTCCTGCTAATTACCGTTCAATAAATATCATAAAACTGCATTGAGATTATAACACAAACTGAAAAAATATCTGAGCTCAGGAAGATACCATGTAAGTGACACATTTCTCAAGAATATCTCATACTAGACTTAGCAATTAGATTTTTATTATTTAAAAGGGGGTTTTATCTAATTGCCCTCCACTAAATTGCTTGACCTGTTGCATTGCTCAGTGTTGTTTTTTAAAGCTCATTCAGAATAGTTTTGCTGCTGGCAGGTACAGAATGAAAAAGATCCTAAATAGCAAACACAAGTGCCAGTCAAGCCATGGGGAGAATCCTCACAGAGCTTTGGAGGAAATTACCTCTATCAACCACCTTTCAAACGATAATTAGTAATTTGGAAAAGAACATAAGCAGGATATTTGTCACGTTCACTAAGGATATTAAAATGGAGAAGGTGGCAGTCCTCAATAAGGACATCTCAGCAAAAGCTACAGTCAAAATACTGTAAGAAGAGGATGTGAACATGTACACACTTGGGAAAATGGAAAATAAATAAATAAATCAGAACACTCAGAGTAATCGACACACAGAAGGAAAAGCCCCAGAGGTGACAGACCATCATATCCACCCTGACAGTGTTTTGCAGTTCAGAGTGGCTTCTAATCTCAAGCGACACCCAGTGCAAGTACTACAATCGGTGTCACTTGTGAGACACATTTTGAAAACAAGACTCCACAAAAGCCTACCAGTTATTTGAAGGTACAGGGAACTCAAGCATCTAATGCTTGTCTGGACAACAGGAAGGAGGGAGAACACTGCTTACCACCACCAAACAGACTGATTCTAAAGGACTGAGGTCCTTTTGGTGGCCTGAAGTTGTGTGAGATGAAACTCAGCAAAGACAAAAAATGACATTAATCCTAATTCAGTTAGATATGGTGCAACCTTAAAAAAAAAAAAACAGTAGATGACCCTCATTATTATTAATTTCCACTAAGACAGACTACTGAATTGTACACATCTTCATAAGGAGCCCATGACTGCTAAAGAAAATGGTCTAGATGACCTAACACAGTCTCTAAAGGCTCCAGGTCAGGGAAAATCAGCTACAACTCCAGATGCAGTTCGGCTCATGTTCAATGCCAAAGCATTTCTGTAATTCTAGGGCCATTTCTGTAAGTAGCAGAACCTGGTTTTCTGATTAAAATGGAAGTCAATAGGCAAAAAGACTGAAGACAGCACATATTTTATGCTATTATTCAGCATTTTGAAACAATAAATAAAAAAATAATGTCCTACTTATCTTGTAAGGGCCACACATTATTTTCTATATTTCTATCAAGTTCCCCATCTCCCTAGTATCTTTACCAGGCTGAATGAAGAGCTCTAATCTACTCTGCTTTCCCTAATTGAGAGATTATTGTCTGTATTTGCTTGCTCTCATTACCCTTCTCTGTACTTTTTACTGTTCTACTTTATCATTTTTTATTTGGAGTAGATAAGAACTCATGCAATATTCACAATATGGGCAAGTAATGAACATATCTAGTGGCTTTACACCCTCTTTTTTGTTCTCTACTCCTGTCATAAAATTTTCTTGGCTACTAAGTTCCTTCAACTGAGTAATAAGCTGGCATTTTCATATATCAATCTCTCTCCCCTTTAAAAAAAAAAAAGCTTCAGTATCTCTTTCTGAGTGGTAATAATTACTTCAGTTATTCAGACCATGATTGCTTACATGGTTAGAAGTGTTTTCTCACATAAGCATTATTTTAAATTTATCCATGCTATGCAACAAATGACTGACACAAATTTTTCTCCCCTTTTAAAAAATTGTTTTCCATGAGGACACTGAACAGGTTCCAGAACATAGAGCACTTCTGGACTGTTTAGCAACTTCCAAGATCAGGAAAATTAATAACCTTTCTCACCCTTTTTCCTCTCAACCTTTTAGCCATTTGTTTACCCTCAAGACAATCAAACTCTCCTATGCCACAAAAAGCTCAAAAGTATTTCAGTGCTGATAACATGTTTCCATAAGTCAGAATATGCAAGAAATTAAACTAGATTTGAACAACTGTCTTAAGGAAATAGCATCTTTGTAAGCAGACAGCAAGTATCTGAACAAACACCTGTTCAGTCTCTCTCAATAAGGAAGTTCTTTATTAGCAGGTGAACAGTATTTTATTATCCATATGGGATGGAAATAGTAGTATGTTAGGATACTAAAAAAAGTGAGTTAGAAGCATGAATTTGTTCTATATTTATGACTGACAAAACACTAAAGATCCCTGTCCCATTGCATTTCAATTTATCTTTGGATTATTCCTACTGCAGAAGATTTTCCTCTCTCACAGATTAAACGAAGGGCATAGCCTGGTTCCAAAATACACAGCAGAAAACAGGGCATGCTGTCTCACTGTAGTTTTTCCTCTATATTCCTAAATCCTTTATGTTTTCTGTTCCAACATCCCAAATCAAAAAGAAGTCTGAAAAAAATGCTGGTTTAAAATTTAATTCTTACTTAAAAATTGCTTCTATGAGGATCAAATAGATTATTTCCTGGCATTATTAGATAACATGGCTGCCACTGTAGAGGAGTGAACTTAGTAATCCAAGGAGGCCCCTTTCAAACCCTCTTTCCATTGGTTTTAAAACTCAGCAAGAAAAGATTAAACAGACATAATGCTCAACACTGCAGACATCTGAGCAGAACCTGCCACTTATTTTTGAGATGTACTCCCACCTTGCTATCTGGCATGAATTCAAACAAAGTACTACCATGGGTGAGCACCAGTCCTGTCCTTCAACTCTGCCAAGGTAAGGGCTCATAAAAAAGAAATAGCATATTTGCTGGAGACCTCACCTGATTAGCGATTGCCACACCGAAAACAAGCTCTTAATAATAAGGCAGCCTGAGAAATGCCCAACTGTCAAAACTATAGGAATCCAGCATTTTGAAATAAGATTAGTTCCACCACCTTAGCTTCCTGCAGCTGTTGCTAGAGAATGTAACAAGATAGCTATGGAAGAAAGACACCAATTCACTAATTCACTTTTCGTAGTTTTATATTTAATACTCTAAAAGCCTTATTTGAGCAAATTAAATTGATGGGATTTTGTCACACATTTAAAAGTCATAAACTGATGTTGAATTACAACAGGCCATAACCAGTGTGTTTTACTCTGTCTTTCCATGCACCTACACTGCACACTTTTGCAGTACGTGGCTACAAATGTGCAATATATACTGGAAAAAATTACCACCTTTTGTGTGTTTGTATGATTGTTCTGCATTACTCGGGGCTAAAAACAAAGTAGAAAGCATATGACTGAGCTACATAAGAATTAAGCAGTGAAAGCAGGGCTGTTGCAAAGGCTGTGTCTGAAGGCCAAGACCTATCCCAGCAGGTTGTGAGGGCAGCAACAGAGCTCTTGGTAAGGAACAACTTGTACATCTAGAACAGTGGTTGTACAGCTGCTGTAGAACAGGAACTGTGCAAGCTCTTAGGTACCTTGCATCAGAAGGACATTTGGTGAATGGTATCAATCCTATATTCTCTTCTCCTAAGGACACCATTTCCTCATTCTCAGAGCCCTGGGGCCTGTCAGAAGCCAAGCAGGGAAGAAGCTCTGTGTGTCAGAGCTGTTGGTGACATGGAAGAAGTGACACAGCAAGCTCTCAGCTCCCAGGAACAAGAGTACCCATGCCAAAATTCAATTTTTTTCTTTGTGCAAAATAATACAAAAAATAACAGAAAAATTATGTAAAGAACCTCATCTCAGTATGATGGAGTCAAACAGAAACATCACAGAAATTCATAAGTTTAAGTCTTTTGAGAGTCATCAGCTTCATAAAAGCCACCTTTTTATCACGAGAGACAACATGCTGATGCCCTTATCACAAATAGTTAACACACCTCGTGGGTGCAGGGCTGCAGGAGCAGGTTATGATGGAGGAGGGAACACTGGGTGGAAGGAAAGCTCTTCTGCTTCAGTTTTGCAACAGCATGCTCCCACCAGCAGGTGGTCCTTTGCCAAGCACAGTTTTTTATGCCTTTTGGTTTATCTCTGGCTTTTCATGAGTAATTAGACCACAGAATATGTAAAGAAATTTAACATTAGTAATTGCCTTAACATTTTGAGAAATTGAGTTTCCTTTTTTAGGAAAAAAAAAGAAAAAAAAAATCAAAGAAAAAAACAATAATTCTTCCATAGTACACATGGTTTATAAATTAGCTAATAAACACAGCTTCATTCAGTTACCTCTAAATCTTATTCAATTATGTTAGGAATATGTCAAATCAAAATTTGAATTAGCTATGCTGTATTATAGTACAGAATTCATTCCACCAGAATAGACTTTCTATCTAGGACTGGTTAATTTTCTCTCTCTTACGTGATGTTAAATTCAAACCTGAAGTATTAAGTGTGCCGTGTCTCTCAAAGTTAAAAGAAACTAACTGAAAATAGGTCCCTTCCACTTTTTTTTTGTTAAAAACCTAAAAAGTAAAAACAAAGAAACCAATCCCCCTCACCACCCTCACGCTACTCTGAGAAATCTCAGTTTGGTTCGTTTCCAGTTACAAGGTCTTGGCTTCCGCTGAGCACAGTTTGAAATAAAATAATGCAGCTTGTTCCTACTGCTGGAACACGCAGAGCAGAGCGTGCAGGCAAGGAATCACTGGCTCTGGCCCAACTCTTCAAACCTGTCTTACACTGTCACTCCAATCTTGGAGCAGTTTATATATAAAGTTGTAAGATAAGGACACACAGTATGAATACCCCTCCCTACCGAAGAACCAGACATGCTTTTATCTTGGACAGAGGCAAAAGGAAGAGAAATAGCAGAAAGATAGGAAAGAAAACACAACCCTACTTGTGAAATGGCTCATTAAGGAAGGCAAAGTGACAGGTAAGTAATCCTTCTTCCCAGGCTCTGTCACAAAGGGAGAGATTAGACCAACCAACCACACAAATTTTGAAATGCTTTGAGTAGCCGTTCTCGTCTTTCCTCCTCTCTGATAATTTACTGTTCTTTTCATCATTTAGGTCTCTGAAGCAAACACATCTCTTTTTCGTTTTAGTCAATTACCAGGCCTGGATGTATTTTTGCTTATTTTAGTAAGGAAGACATAGAACACTTGGCAGATATAAAAGATTTTACAAATTTTAATGGTATTAAACTTTACAATGCTTAAATTCTTTTGGTTAAATGTGGGATTAACTGTAAACATTGAATAATTATTAATAGGTCCCAGAGATTATTCTAACTCTCCTAGTTTCACTTACCTTTCAAAATGAATATTGTAATAGTTATTCTGAGATTAAGTATGAAGTCTTAGTTTCATTTTTCTGCCCTGTATCAACAGACCATTCTTACATGACTTCATGTACAGAATTTCAGTCTTCCATAGTATTTACAATTCCATGAAGCAGTTTTGATATCAAACACAAAGTAGGTCATGATCATACAGTAAGAGACTAGTTAATACTATAAAAAATGGAAATGGAAGCTTGTATTGTAGAAAGAACACTCAAGTACTTAGTCCATAACACTAGAAGGCAAGATCAGTTAAACCATCTCATGCTCTCCATTCATAAAGGAAAGCAAATCAATACCCTTTTACAGAGCAAACAGAATGAAAACTTCTGTAAAGAAAATTATAGTCTTATTGACTGATAAACCTTGAAGTGCACAACACAAAACTCTGAACTAAATCAAGCTGTGTGTTTGTTTTGATGTCCAGCCATTTTTAGAAGGGAGTAATCTAGAGTATTCCATAGCTTTCATCTCACAGACCCTTGATGGACCCTAAGTAGCATTAAGGCTACACCTTATCAAACAAAACTGAAAAAATGTGGAGTGTCACTGCATTTCAGCCCACTCCTTCAGTTCATCCAGAGAAGGTCACTGGAACATCCATTTGACAGTAACATTTATCTGTTTTTTTCCCATTCAAGTAAATTATGAAAAAGGGACTTCAGTACAGCAGACTTTCATGGTACATTTATGTAGCAAACCACCCCAAGAATTCCTGGATCCAAAAAACCCTTTTTCGCTTAAAAATTTGAGGCCACCAGAAGTTCAGTAAAATCATCACATAGAACCACAGAACTGAGTTGAAGTTGCATAGCTGAGGTTGGAAGCAGGGCCTAGAGATCATGACATCATTTCCTATACGTGACTCTGCATTGTACTTACAGTGCTCAGCTTACTGCAGCAAATGAGGATGCGCCGTTCGTACAGCATACTGGCGTAGAGATGCAGCATGTTGTTGACATCAACTGCTACAAAATACTCTGTCAGATTTCTCTGGGAAGAAAGAAAATAATTTGTGATTCATGACATTACAAAAACAAGTGTCCTTAACGAAAAAAAAAAACAGATTTCATCCTCCTATTATGCTATAAACAGTATGTGGCTTAACAAAAGAAACCAGTGTGTCATCTTATGTCAGGGGACTTCTTAACTGCAGTATCTTTCCCTTAACTTCCTGAGAGCCAGGTCTTGGAATAATAAAATTGATGATGTTTCACATATGGCTTCTTAAATACAAGATACTTCTCTGAGAAAAAAAAGAAATGTTCTGTCACTTCTCTGGGAACTTCAAAGTTGCCTGAGAAAGTACCAAAACCATCTTACAACCCAAGAATAAAACCAGTTTTTTTAGTGGACAATTTGAATATAACAAATTCAAGTGTAAGCTCGGTCTGTGCCAGAACAATTCTGGTAAGTAGAAACACACATGGGCATTTCCCACACAAGCTAAGAACAGTTACCCAAGGTGTCTGAGCTCCTCACTTCAGGTAAAGGTTTGCCCTAGTGGAACACAGAGAGCAGCTCTGCAAGGGCTGGGGAAACCGAGGGAGGACACAGAGACATCTCTCTGAAAATTTCAGTGGATGCCCAGTCAGAGGCACAATTCAAACATCCAGTTTTACTTGAGTGATCAGTGTGTTTGTATAGTATAAAGAAAATTAATTGCAGTAGAATATTATAAGCAAAACACATTTGCAATCTGAATTTAAAGATAGAAAGACCATGAGACAAGCCAGTAACGCTGCCGACACTGGACATAAACACTTCCTAGACAGCACAGGCTCCTGGCTGGATTTTGCTGCTCAGAATATTAAAAGTAGCTATGTAAAAATTATTGTAAATAACTAAAATTCAAAAAAGAAATCAGAGCAAGGTGCACAAGAGGCTATGGGCACTTCATCCCCCCCACATCATCCCATCAGCCAGCACCTTTATCCATCCACCATTACCCCTGTAAGTGCCCTGTGCACATGCTGTCGTGGCGTGAATCGTGCATCTTTGCTAAATAATTAAGATGTCTTCTAATAAACAGCAGAATGTGAGCATAAGATCTTTACTATCAAAACTAGAAATCCACCATGCAAGCAACTCGAACAAAGTGTATTATGAGAGGCTTTTACAGGGCAAGGTAAAAAAAAAATACATATATAAAAAAATATTTGCCTGTAGATTTTATTTTCACTTCTTGAAACACTGAAATTAAAACAGGGAGGTGGTGGAGGACAAGGTAATACATCCAAAAATGCTGAATTAGGGCATTTGTTTCCACATAGCTTTTTACAGATACAAGAGGGTTGCTATAGGATAAAGACAGTCTTATACAAAAAGCACATGTGAGAGAAAAATTAGATTAGTCATGAATTCAAGTGCAATCTTAATCATCGTTAAATACAAAAGTGCAGAAAAGCAAAAAGCAAATATGATTTAGAAACTTAAAGAAGCTCAACAAAGCCTATTAGCACTTTTGACAGATCCAAAGATAACTCTAAAACCACCAATACTTGGCCTGAGAAGTCTGCCAAGATGCTTCATACTGTGCAAAAATATGTTCCACAGCTTGCCATCCAAACACAAAGAACTAAAGAAAAATTAAGCATTGTATTTGAAAGACTTTTGTACCAGTACCTAGACAGATAAAACTGAGCTCGTTATGGTTAGCTTCAAACATGTTAATATAAAACAATCATTCAGGTCTTTGTTCAAGAAAAGCTATAGCCACAGACAGGTATGTTCAAAGATTGAAAAAAAAAGCCAACACATTTTGCCAAAAACCTATTAAACTATCGTGTACTTCTTCTGTATTTCTCATCCCATCTGTGCTGATTAGCATGATATTTTTGTCTAAACATAAGCTGTCTTCTCTACAGCTCTTCTTCCCCCTCTCACCCATCTTTCCACGACGCCAAAACACAGCGCATGACGACACAATTACTGCAAATTGTGTGAATTAGAATAATTTTAAATAGCACTGAACTCCCTCTGATGCCACCTAAATTAGAGGCATGGCAAAAGGAGCACATGATCCCTGTGCTCTGTTGGAAGATGGAGATGTCCATGTGCATGGATGTGCTCAAAAGGCAACAGTATCCACTAGTGAGAGGAAAATAGACATAGGAATTTCATTTGCAATTATTCTTTCATCAAAACGTAACGAAATACTGGCTTGACACACAAATGTACCTTCAGATTTATAAGGTTTCAGTCTTCTCTGCTCTCAGAAATTTGCCAGTGACACCTGTGAAGCATGTGGGCTGCATGGCAATGTATTGATACTGAGGAAACTCACGTGTTAGCTCTAAGTTTTATTTATAAGAAAGCTGTCATCTTTGAAGATGAAATTGGGACTTACACATATATTTTGAAAGACATGTCTCGTAAGTGACAAAACCATGAATGAGTTAAATAAATACAAATGAGAGCGTTCCAACTTGCAGTATAATTGTTGTGTATTTTGTTTCTTAGGATTTAAACCTTGCTTGGGAGAGTAAAAAGCGTGATTTTCAAAATAAAATACAGGAACAGGTGTCCACAGTCCTCTCAAAACTCAGCAGGAGTGCTACAAAATTCCCTCATGTTCCTTAGAAAGTTCATACCTGGATCAATCATCTGTCCAATCGTTACTATCTAATAGCAGTAAAAGCACATGCACACTGAGCCTTGAGATTAAAAAAAATATTCCTGGACTTCTCTTACTCCATTATCTAATGAAGAATTTCTCCCTGAAGGAACAAACCACTGAGCTCTCTCCTCTGCAAAGACTGAAGCTCAAAGAGGGACTGTACTTCACATATTTTGGTCTGCTCTTGAATGGCTTAATTTACAAATGTCAGTACATTTCCTGCTAGAACAGGTCAACAGAACTGAGTCAGGTTTCCTCCTATTGGAAATCCCTCCTCTTATTTAGAAGTTGGTTTTCTTTGCAACATCACATCCAAAATCTAGCATGTGTTGGCCACGTGGGACACAGCTAACACCTTCATGGTGCCCCTGCTGTCTGGGACACCAGAAGAATGAAGCCAACACACCTTATCAGTGTAACTATAGAAATAAAAATGAGAGGGGGAAATTTAAGAAAAACAGGTAACAAAAGACATACATGATAATGAGTGAAAAATCCTTTTAAAATATAGGACTGAACGATACAAAAATACCCCAGAACATCATCACCAAGCAAATGTCATCATTTCAGCCTGCAAACTTTCCTGCTACTTCTGAAACATAACAGATATTACCAGGAAGGTTAGTCTTGCACTGTATTTCCTGCAATGAACCCCATTTAGTCACAATGCATTCACAGATTTTTCATATAACTTAAATCTTTTGAAAAAAGGGAATGCTTAGCCCTTACATAGAAGTGTCCATGCTAAATGTTTTTGTGACTCATTAAACTTCTTGATCTGACACAAAGTCAGATAATTCCAAGAAGTTTGTTAACATTTCAAATAGAGTTCTCTGCAGCTCTCCATTAATCATTGCATACAACTTCGAAGTCTGGCACTACTAAAACTTGTGCTAATGTGGGTTTTTAAATGTAATTACTGATTAAAAAATGTAGATTTTTTTAAAATAAATCAGGCCAATTGATTAAAATCCATTAAGATTTATCCTCATTTAATGTCCTTGTATTATTGCCTAACAGGCCCCAATTCTACATTAAAGTTGAATTAACCAATAAAATCCTTCAAAGTAATTACACTACATTCAATAGAAGAAAAAAAGAAAGGCCTGAGAAACAAAGACAGCCAATTGTAACAAGAGCTAGGCCAATGGATTAGATTTTAGTGTTTTTCTTTCTTACAATAAGCCCTAGCTTTTTTAATTTGGGTGTGTAGATAGGCATACATATTTATTAACCAAATGAAATTTCCTCCACTTCTATTCCCAGGGGTGCCCTGGTTCACCCCAGAGGCTGCAGAGTCCATTCTTCACAGTGACATCCCTGCCTTGGATTCCCACATAGGAACAGGCACATCAGCACCACTCCATGGCTCACAGGGACATTTTCCAGCATCACAAGGCCCTCCCTCCCTCCCTCCAGTAAAGGCTGAGCCTTCAGCTTTCAAAGGGTTTCCAACTCCTTCTGGCCCAAGGCCTCTGCTTTTACAACAGCCTTTGATTCATGAGCACTCATCATGTCTCCTGGTCAAATGTTTTGGGAAGCTGGCTCATGCCTTTGAATACAAAGCCAACATGACCAGCAGAGGTAACCAACAGAGCTCCTCTTCCCAGAGCCTGTACTATGGGCTGTGTTATTCAGCTGTTCTGTGTCAGTTAAAGGAGGCCCAAGGCAGATGATCTACTTTTAACACCTGCCACTGGTTTCTTACCATTACTAGCTCATTTCCCTTTGCCCTCCAATTTACCAGCCTGTAAAATGGAAATAAACTTTCTTCCTTGCTCTCCAGGTGATTTGAGGCTTATCAAACAAAAATTGTTAAAGTTGGAGATGATTAGCAAAAAAGATTTTAACATTAAATACAACCTCTATAAACAAGTAACTCCACGTCTCATTAGGACAGAACATATTCCAGATTGCTGGCTGGTTTAGATTCAGGAACTGACTCTTGAATTACTTGTAATGTATCCTATTTCCACAAAAATAAAGCACTTTAGAGGAAAAAGCACAACTATTAAATTTACTGACAGGATACATGTCAGTATGAAAAGTCTACAACACAGAAAAGCTAGCAACTATGTTTTAAAACAGAAACAAAAAGCCCCAAATGTTATCTGCTATACAAATCATCAACAAATGAGATTAAATGTCTTGATTATTCCCTTCTCTTTCTTTCTTTCTGCCATAAATTGAGGTATATCATGCTAAGGCAGACCACAAAATGTTCAAAAAATAAAACAGAGATGTCAGGCATAGAAATTTGGCTAAGAGACAGACATAGCAGGAGCACATTAAAGAGTAGTTAAGAGAAGCAAATGCCAGCATTGTCTTCCCACAGACCTATCATCTGGCTAGAAATCTGAAGCATGCTGAAACGCATAGAAGACACCTTTGTGAGGCTTAAAAAGTATCTGGAAAAGTGGGCCTAAAGAAATCAGGTATGCCTGGGACTTTCAGAAAGGCACCTCACAACCAGGTCACTTTTACTGGTCTCTTCTGCCATCCTTTTGGAAAGGTCTCACTGTATGATCTGCTTTGCTCTGCCCATATCAATCTGTCCATTAGTACTTCATCCTTAACACATTTCAGCTTTTATTCACAAATGCAGATTGTAAACTCCTTTTACAGAATATAATCTATTACTATGTAACAATTGTTATCTGTTTTGCTGCTGACATTAAACAGAAATGGTAAAGTGCAGGATCCTCTAGTGTACTCACATTTTCAGGTATACTAGGAAGCTCTCTGATGTCAGGCACAGTGAAATAGGAGTGCTAAAAAAGAGCAAATATTGGTTATTGCAATGATGTCAAAAGTAATCTAAATTTATTGCTTGGTATTAATAACAAAAGTAATAGCAGTCACTCAGGTAAGCAAAAGTGACAGAACATTTGTTACCAACTACCAGTATGATTTATTTGTCATGGATTTCAAAAGCTGGATTCTCAGATCACACATGCAATATGAAATGCATTAGGATAGAAAGTATGAAATGCTCCTGCAAAGTTGTATTTCGTTTTTTTGTTCTTCAGAGATGCTGATCCAGACAGACTCACACAATGTAGGACAGATGCCAAGGTAACTCCAAGGCAATCTATAATTCAAGTCATCTTTCCACAGCCCAGGTTGTGTGATGGACCATAAGAAACAACAGCAGCAGGCCCTTTTCTGCCTTACAGCATCACTAAGTTTCATTCAAGACAGTGGTGAAGTTAGGGAAATTTATTCTTCCTGAAGTTTTATGCCTACTTACCTGAAAAATACTACTGAAGTTCTAAGTCACTTCTATACACCTTAAAAAAACATCCATTGTATTGCTACAGTTTTAAATTGCCTGCATTCCAAGAGACCAGGTTCACTCTAGTTCCCACTCTGACTGTGCATAATTTGAATGAGTCTTGTTAAAGCTTTGGGAAAGGAAAGAGCGAATGTGACTAAACTACCTCTCTAAATGGATGCTTTATGCCACTTATATTATTTTTAAGATTTCCACAATTTGTCTTAGGGCTACATATTAATTACTTGCTGAAGCTTTAAAGGCTGTTATATTCTTGGCATAGTTCCACAACTGGCACAATTTTCTTGTATATATATCTCAGACATTTCAGTGCTTCATGAACAGTCTATAACCTGAAATAGCAAATGGGTTTAACAGCTACACTGAATATAGACACTCAATGTATAAACACAAATTTTTACTATTTGATATATCAATGATTTGGTTTGGCTGAAAAGTTGCAATGCAAAGATAGGCATAGCATACACAACTACATCACATATAGGAACCTCACCTCAACCCCAAAATAGGCTTGTAAACAGCCAAAATAAAAAAGACACCCCAGCTAACAGTCCCTCAGCTGCTTTTTTTAGATCCTTTCTTGCTTCATCACCCATGAAATGTCTGAGACAAGGGGAGACTGACAGCGTTCCGTGAAACCACTGGTATGAAAAACTGAAATAACCCAACTGATCATTGCCTTTGAGACAGCTCATCTCCTCAAACAGAAATGCTGTTCATAAAAGAGCTGGCCTCAAGAGGACTGGGACATTGCCACTGCCAGCTGGTGACCCAGCAAGGCCAAGCAACTGTTACCTGTCGACTGACATTACAGGGTGAAGTGATGGGAGTAAGCTGCTTGTTGCCAAAGAGTACTTCAGAAAAAGGAGCAGAGGAAATGAGAGGGAGAAGAGAACTGTGGCTGCACACACCACTGCCTTTCATGGGAACTCTACAAGACTAATTGGCAACTGCAGCAATGGGCATCTTGAGTATTTTTCACTACAGCCTGGAACACAAAGTTGTCCCGCGAAAATTATTTTGAAGAGAAAAATCCCCAAATACGATCCCGTTGATGAAGTCCTACATCTATTCCTTCAGTGTTCTTTTAATAATTTGCTCATAAGATACAAAAATGAAATACTTTTTTTGTGTGAATCTTCTTGAGGGGAGGAAGAGGAGAAGGAATCAGAAAATGTGATACAGGGTTAATACTCCAAACACTGCTGTGACAAGTACGTGGCTGTTTGCTTTCCAGTCCTGTCCCCCTTGCATACTTGCAAGATCCAGGAGTACTGCAGAAGTGTGGACAAAAAATGTCATGTTGCTGCTCTGTGGCCTCTGGCAGGTCACAGATGATATGGTGAGAAACTTCCATGGGGAATACACACAATCTTCCTCCAATCAAAGCACTGCATTTCAAAGACATTTGAGGTTAAGGAAAGGGAAACAGAGGGCCCCAAATGTGAAAAGGGAATTTCACAGCTCTGTGTCCTCACAGGAAGACAACATCTGTGTACCAAGTTCCAAAGAGCAGAATTGCTTTTAACATTCCTCTATTATGATATGGAATGAAAATTAAACACCATTGTTTACATCTCTCTCATGTCACTTACCACTCCAAGATGAACAGAGGTTCCTGGCTCAGGGATGGTAAGTTTATGAAGTGTTTCCAGGAGCTCACTCCTTTGACTATCCTGAAATAAGAAGGCAGAAAAAAATATAAGGAATACAAGTGAGCATTGCTGTAAGAAGCTGAACTCCAAGATGGAAGGGCAATGTTTGTAGAATTGGGGGCTTTGAGAACTTGCAAGTGTAAAGAAAAATGTGAAAATAGATTTATACATTAGACTATGAACAGAAATGAATGTAATTCCCCTGAAAGCTGGGCTTTATAACATGATTTTTTTTTAATACTTTTTTTCCATACATATTTCTACATATTTCTGCAACCTACTGAGCCACCAACCTATGCACTACATAGTTACCCAGCTCAGAGCAAGCCAGCTTTCACTGAAAGTTCTTTATAACAATTCACTGGCTTGGGGTAAAGCCAAATCTATGTAATCCATCTAGATGAAGATGTGATCTTAAGTGCTTCTACCTCAAATATGAATGATTCTGACAAATGTAAAATGCCATTATTAGCACAAAACTATAATAAATCAAAGCAGCAACCTAACTGGGAAGGTTATACTTGTAATATTTTAAATACCTGAAACTAGGCCAGGTGTTGAAATCATATATGGGATTTCTGTGTAACGTGAATTATCACTTAGAAACGTAGAAGCAAATTTTAATAGCTCAGTTCACATATTTTTCACTGTCTCAAGGCTGAATTTTACTTTGTTTTGCTTCAAAAGCGAAACAGCACCTGAAGGGCTTGGCTAGATGATGCTGTGGGGAAGCATTTTCCATCAGTGGGCTTAGCTCTACACTTGACATGACCAGTACACCTGGACAAGACCTGTGTCGAAGGTGACCGGAACGCTGCAGTTCAGGCATTGCGGGGACGCACCAAATGCAGTTCAGGTCATCAAAAAGTCTGCACAGTCCAGGTGACTACAGGGAAACCATTAACTTGTGTTGGAGCCACAGTCCCATTCTTGGACTTTATCTTTTCCCAAAAATAATTTTAAAACACATTTATTTTTCAAAGGCACTTGTCAAGATTTCAGCTTGCCTGAATATCATATTTTACTGCATCATAGAGACTAATGATTCACATGGTCATCTCTGATACAAGTGCTTCTTAAACCAGCTTGTTTTCATCCTCTCTTCCTCATTTGATATTGGGGCAGGGAAAAGAAGGGTTAGTACTTCGGAATAATACCTGTCCTTTTGCTGAATAATCTGCCAAGACATTGAGCAGCTTATAAAAGACTTCAAACCATGGGAGGTAACTAAAAAAAAAAAAAAAGAAAAAGCATAGATTTAAGTTGCTAAATCTCAGTTAATAAATCCAAGCCTTGCTGGCCTTTACTACATAGATGCATCCCAACAATAGCCTCCACTGGACATGACACTTCATAAATATCTGTTAGGAAAGGCACATCAGACCTTCCGTTTGAAGAACACTGCAAGCACCCCTTTGCTTTGAGAGCTTCAGCCTTCCCCCTTCCCGGCGCTTCCAGCTGCCCCTGGGCACCGAGCCTCACCATGGAGCCCCCAGCTGTGCACAGAGGGGATGGGGCAGGGCTGGAGCTCACCTTCCTTCCCCCCTGCACAGAACAAACATACCATCTCTGTGTATGGTGGAACATTTTTAATCACTATTATTTCCTAATGCGTATGTTAATGACTAGTCTTCTGCATGGCTGCTGAGAGCCCCGTTAAACTGCAGACAGACACTCGTTTGGGTTTTGAATCCTGATACAACTGGATTTTTTAAATTGCATAACCAGTATCTCAGGTTTTTACTGTTGTCAAATCTTACCTCACATCCTCACACCGTATTTAGCCCAGTCCTTAGTTAGGTCAAATAGAAACTTTACCTTAAGCAAACTTGCACTTGACTTAACAAAGGAATAAAGAAACAAAATTCAAAGACAACCATGCAGAAAACCCACATCTTTTACACCTACGTTAAACTTCCATTTCATAAAATAAGATGCTACTTTTCACTACGGTGTGTTTGGTGTGAGTTGCCCCATTTTCACAGCACAGGATTTCAATTCCTTTTTCAACACGGGCAGGAATCCCCCTCAGCCGCAGCCCACAGCAAAGCCCATTGTGTGACGCACAAACCAATTCTTCTTTTAATCACAGATGCTTGCTGAAGCAAATGGATTCTGTTTTGATATAGTTAGACAGGATTTCAAGTTTTTATAAAATATTACTACAACCTGACATCTATAAAGAATTGAGTGCCCTGTGGTTCCTAACTGTACAGCTTTTATAATAAATGAAGTGAGAAGCTATATATGAGACAGATAAAGGGAACGACACTCCATCATTAACATTTGTTTGAAGGCTGCAAATGCTACTGTAAAATGTAAGTAGCTTATCAAAATATACTGATAAGCAACTTAACTTTTCATGTTATATGACAGCATTATCATTTAAATTAATATGCTCTAAGCATCTTTACAAACTATGTAATAGAATAGAGCAGAAAGACAGACAATTACCACTTTAAACAGCATTTAAGTTTGGCATTATATTGTAAACAATCAAGAAGGATTAGCTAGAAGATAAGTTTCTTTCTTTCTGTTTAGTTAAAGAAACTTCAGCAGAGTTAAAAGCCATTACAAGAGTAACAAGAAATCCCCTCAAAACATATCTGCTAAGTAGAGATTAAGAACCTGGTAAACAAACCCTTGCAAGGCATCTATCAAAAGAGGTTGAAAAGACAGAAAACCTAGAAGGCAGAAAGCTCCCTGCACCAAAATTTACCAAACCAAAACTTACTTCAGGAAGGAATATTTAAAGCTCTACTTAATTGCTCAGAGACCTTGCTGGAAAACTACACTTATAGAATTAAAATATTTTAAAATATTATTGCGTTTATAATGTATGTGCCTGTTTGAAAGCAATAAACAAAGCAAGTTACCCCAGTTTCTAGTTTGCCAGAGCTGCATGTGCTGCAGAGCCCCAGTGCCTGCGGGTGGGGCCGGGCCAGGTCCCCAGACCGTTTGTGACAAGTGGGGCAGCACCCAGCAGGGACAGCGCTGAGCTCGGAAACCAGGGTCCCCTTGTGTTCTTGCTTCAAAGATTTAGTCATCTGTCCTGCCAGGGGCCCGTTTGTTCACTGCTAAACCTCACCTCACTACAGATACAAAGGAGTTTTTTCCATCACCCTAATAATCCAAACATGACAAAGCTGCAGGTCCTACCCATGGGAACACTCTATCCAAATCCCATTTTAATTCTTCTGCTAAGCACCTAGAAAATAGTTTCTGTGATTCTAGTAAAAATAATCCAGATAAAGTCTCATATTCACACAACATAGAAACATCAGCAAACCCTCCATACAGCAAAAGGGAAGGCAGAGCCCTATTTCTGTTGTGTATCTCATCGTCAGTTTCATTATTTGCCTTCTTTTAACACTAACTCTTCCTTATTTTAATCGATGTTTTCCAAATAACAGTTAGCTTCTCAGCATAACTCCTTCTTGTTATTTAAGAATAACTTTCCATTCCAAGGAGAGAAGCTTCACAGTTTTGAAGTTGAGGAAATAGCTGGTATTTGAAGCAGACCTCAACACAATACACAGAGATTTAAGCAGCTCATGCTTGAGAGATGTACAAGAGAAGGTTAAAAAAACCAAAAAACACAAAATTGCATAAATTATGGAATTTTCATTTCAATTTTCAACTCCCTCCTTTGTTGCTGCAGAATTCAGGATCTCTCATCCTGAAAGCTTTGGATACATTATCAAACTAATGTATCCTGCCATCTTCAATACTTTTACTTCATCACTTATTCCATGTGTTTACCACTCAAGAATCAAACAGTTCTCCTTTTATTTGACTAGCTAAAGTTGCAACAAAAAAATCAATAAATACAGTTATCTGAATTTGTTTCTAGATCTCTGCCAAAAGGAAAAAAAAGAAGACATGGATTTTTTTCTTACGAGAAGCAAATCCTCAAGGCAGCCTTTAAACACCCCTCCCAAGAAATGGAGCTTGAATTTATAACCAAAAACTCTGTACCACATGCAACTTAAGTAGCACAACTGGTAGCACTACTGAAGATTTATGGCTTATGACTTGCTCATATTTAATTTGTAACCAAACACTTCCCCTTCCTCTTAGCTACCTCAGAACTTTTGATTAACTCTTGTTTTCACAGGTCATAGGTTAAACAAAGGAAGGGAAGCGCTCGGGAGTGAAATTGCCCAGAGCACCACAGCATGCAGCACACCCCCCCTTCCAGCAACATCAAAACAGCCAGAGAAGTAGGGATTCTTCAAGGGAGTTGAAGTTCAAAGACTCCAATAAGCATAAATCAGATTGTGGTTGAAGAGTAAACAAAAACAAAAGGGCAATCTGAATTATTTTATTTTATTTTACACCCCTTTCAGCTTCCTCACACATCGATACACACACACACAGTGACACATTTGCCACCAATCTTGAAAATCAAATCAAAGCCTAATCAAATCAGGCTTCTTCAAGCCGAGAGATCGGTTCAGTTCCCTGCTTCTCCCTCCCTCTGAACCTCCAGTGTGCAACGCAGGCTCAGAGCTGGAGACAGGCCAGTCTGACGGGAAACAACTACGGGCACAGGAAAACTGCTTATTATGGTACATCAGGTCTGCACAAACTCTGCTGCACAAGCCGCACAGTACCTTATTCACTAACCCATATGTCATCACCTTTTTAGTGCACTCCTTGAAAGTACAAAACATCATTAGTTACATGTGTCATAGCAATTAGGGTCAGTCAAAACGTTAAGGCAACAGTGCTGCATTGCAGCTTGTAAATGCAAATGTTTCCAAAATGTCCTGTTTAAAGAACAGTGGTGCAGAAACAACTGACAAGCCAGGCTGAGACAAGAGGAAAGATACAAAAAGCAGCAAATTAGCATGATAACAAGCCCCAGCCATCCCTGTGGAGAGGGTGTTTGCAGTCATGAGGAGGTTCACCTTTTCTAGAGTAGATTTGGGACAAGAAGTAGAGCCTTTGTACCAGCACTGCCCAGCAGGCCGAGGGATGGGGGCGGCAGCAGGAGGCAGGTGAGCGGCTCCACCAGCTGCAGAGACGCGGCCGCCAGCGCTGCTCCCCAGCCCGGGCCAGACTTCAAAAGCTACACTGAACAGACAATGTCAGCACCCAATATTGGTGGCTACACAGATGAAAATGCTGTACTGCAGTCAATTTAGCTTTTAATTTCTCAACATATTAATCCACTCGTGTGCTTTAACATATGAAAGGAAAAAACTATCACAGCAGCACATGTGAGGTCATGTTTTCTGACCTCCAGAAAAGACTGCAACCAAAACTGGAGTAGTAAGCTCGCCCTTTTGACATAAAGCAAGTGCATTTATACACACGCCCCCCAACGTGCACATACTGTCATTCCACATGTGTGGATGCAGTGAGAAGACCACAGCAATCAACTCAGGCAGAACAGTGGGCCTCCAGAATCCTCCTACTCTCATTGAACACTTAATACAAAAGCTTTTAAGCACAACACAAAACAATTATTAGAATTCTTTACAATCAACTTTTTGATTTTTATTTCAAATAATTAAAAATAAATCCCCCCTCCAGTTGACTCACAGTAAGGAACAGTAATTGAAACTAACATCTTAGATTTAGCCAGGTCAAATAGTACCTATGGATAAAAAGCAGAAAGGCCACAATAGCGCACACAAAAAAATGATGCCTCTATTATTGGTCCAATCCCTCTTCTAGTCTGCTTGACATGGGCAGTTTTGAAAATAAAATTTCAGTATCTACAGCCAGAAATATAAGTTTGTCTATGGCAAAGCCTATACAAGGCACCACTGTGGATTTCACTGCACTGCTCTTGTATCTAGTCTATGTAATTAGCCAGTTTGGGATTTTAAATGAAGGCCAACTTTCCCCTTTAAAAACATCTTAGCTTGCTGGAAGATCTAAGGATCATTGTCGCAATCATGCTCCCTAACTAGGATAATGCTTTGGCTACTGTCCTATGTAAAATGAAGGGCTCATCAAGAATAAGTTATGGAATTCAAGCTGCACAGACATGAGAGCTGCAGTTTGTCTCCATTCGAATACAAACCATTGCCTTCCAGCAAACACAAAAGCCAAGAAGTATATATCTACAAAATCAAGAAAATTGCTTTAGTATAGTGATTGCCTGTATGGAAAGACACACAACTACTTTAGTCCAATGAAATTGTCCAACAGTAAATAAGAAAATGCAACATCTCTAAGAATAGCAAAGGGGAAAGCTTTAAGCAATGTATCTACACCAGCATCCAGCTGACTTATTTCTCAAGTAAAAGTTGCCTTCCCCAGGCTAAACCAGCTGGTTCTTATCCAGTTTGAAGCACTACTAATGAACAGGTTTTGATAATTAATACACTTTCTTTGAAATGTGAAATTTTCACCATTATCATTTCTTTTGGTATTTTTGAGTGCTTGTTAGAATGAAGGAGAGTAATAGGTTATGGGATGTGCCCTCTAAATCACTGTAGCTATCTTAGAGATACCATGGACATCCAAGGTCAAGTGTACTGAGAGGCAGGGCAAACAGGCAAACACAGTAGGGAACTAGGAATTTTACTTACTATTAGACAAGTAAATTGTCAATGAAGTTAATTTTAAAAGTGAGAGATTTTCCAGTGTTAGTTGTAACAGACAACCATGAAGGAGGAAGCAATAGTGAGATAACCAAAGTGTGCAAGAACATCATGAAAGTGAACTCATCAAAATAAACTCCCATGGAGCATGGAAGAGTTGGAAAGTGTATTGAGAACTTCAGCAGCAAAAATGCTACATGTTCAGGGTAGCAGCAGCAAACCCCAATGGCAAGGGGTACCTTTTAAAATGATTTATGAGTATTTGCTAATTACTATAGCAACTGTTTATAAAAGTAATTTTTAACATTGACAGCTCCAGCATTCAATTTTACTGCCATGCTGACACCACTAAAAAGCAAAGCAAACACTTCTGGAAAGGTACCTGTAGTACCTTTGGTTTCCTCTAAACTCCACAAAGGTAAATACCACCTCAGTTCACACAATTTCTGCAGAGCACTAGACCAACTTCCACTTCATACACAGGCAGAACTGCATTTCTGTATCTATATCTTTGTAATTTGAAATTAATGAGGCTGAGTAACTAGTCTAACATCAACATAGTCAATGCAGCATCTCCTAAAGTGACTGAGTTGTAAGCACACACACCTTTTATTCCTTCCATTCACACAAGTCAGAAGTGGAATTTTTTATCATTTATTTATTTATAACACATACTATATATTTGGATAACAGTATAACCAACTGCCATCTTCCCTGCGAAACAGAACAGTCATTTCCATTTTACAGATGGGCACACTTCTCTGTAGTGACAGGCTTACAAAATCTGTCTGTATTAGCCAGGATTGGAGTCAAGCAGTTCCTGAATCTTGACCTTTTGCTCAGTACAATAGTCTGCAGTGGCCTAGAATACTTAATTCTGTCAATGATGAGCGTGGCTCTTACATAAACCATAGTGTGTGCATCATCACTAACTTCACTGGAAATACTCCTGATTGACAAAAGTGTACGGAAGAGGAAATTCAGGCCAAGTGTTTCTCCTGCCAGCACGACTTGTGCATGTATCAATAAAAAACCCAGACTAGTGAGTCAGCTCATGGACTCTAAATGATCAATTCAAAACACAGATAACCTGGTGCTTAGTTGTGGCAGTGAAACCATCACGAAGCCCAGCGGGTTGGTAGATGTCAAAGCTCTGGTCTGATACGCGAAACACCTTTTCTTGCATGGTCCCATCACATGCTGTGCCTGTCTCAGCAGGTCTGTCCATGCCCCTCCATGCCACATCACTGTGCCAAACTCAAAACCCTTAGGTGAGTAATGTGCAAGATCAAGATCTCAAGTAAAATTCAGCAGATTGAAAAGACATGGGGATTATTGCTACCATTATTAATTTCAACACATGGACACAATGAATGTTTCCAGTGAAGAACACACATTCCATGTGTGGTGACTGCAGATTCTGATGACCTAAGTTATCTTTGCCAGTCACCATGCTCTTCAGTGCTTTTATGCAGACACAATTTTAAATAGCAAAAGTACAGCCAAAGCACTTTCCTTCCCTTAATTAAAAATGTGAATTTCCCTGTTTAATTATTTTTCAATTCCACTTTGATTTTTAACAGCTATGACTAAGTTAAATTACTTGACTGCACATTTTTAAATATAATCCTTTTTCTTCCCCTCAAAAGAGAATTAAGTTTTCATATGCCTGTTATTTTCCTTGCAGTAATACACTTTTTTTTTTTTTTTTACACCTTCCTTTCCTTCCACCACCCAATGTTTCCAGGATTTCTACAAAATACATTTGAAAGACCCAAGATATCTCAGGGCTCATATGAGAGCTTACATAGGCTAAATTCCCAGTTCAGCCATTTATGTGTTCCAGTGTCTTCCCCTACACCTTAAGGAACTCAGTACATCATTATTGTCTCTTCTAGACTCAGTCTATTGACACAGTCTCATACTTGTAAACTTAAACACATACCCACAAATCTCCATAGCAACATCTGTGCATGTTGATGAGAGGCAGGCTTACCTTCCACAGGATCAGCCAACAGCCTTTTTTGAACATCTGCTTTTTTTATTTTATTTCAAAGTTTTGTCTCTGCATTAGCCCTCAAACCATTGTCTGTGCCTCTGCCATTGCACGAGCCATCTGAATCCCTTTCTTGCTCTCAAGGGCTTTCTTTCCTTTTTTGCATTTGCTCCAATTTTGTTCTATACTTCCCTTTGATTGCAGCCATTGAGTGATCTTTCCATGATTCCAAGAGATTCAGTTAAAAGTTCTGTAGCTTAAGCACATGACTCAGATATGTATTTTACAAGTATTTAACCTCACAGAACTGGGTCACACAGAACTTGCTCATCTCGTCTTATGGAGCAACTTAACACCATATAACTGTCAACAGAAAGTGCTGACTTTGGTGACTGGCCACTGTGTATTAATAATAAAAGTCAATTAAAACATTGCCTTTCCTGTTTTTCTACCCAGTGTGAGCAAGCAGAGGCAGTTCCAGTGAGTCTCAGTTGCACAAAGGGTTCCAAGAGCACTAAATGCCAGCACTGAGCCGGGTGCTCCCCATCCAGCCGCGGAGGCTCTCGAGACGCAGCCACAGCCTCGGCACAAAAGGCAGCTCAAAGGAGCTGAACACTCCCCTTTAACAACATGGAGCCAGAAAACTGCAACAAAGAAATTTATGATGTAACAATTTTACATTTTATTCAAGCTAAAAAGTGCCAGGGCAGCTTGAGATAACCATTCCAAGGGGCTTTTGTTAGAGTGCTAACATCTAATTGGGACATGGCAAATGGAACTGCAGCCTGAGTCTGACAAAGCTGTCACCCTTTCTCAGATTCTTTGTGGTCACTCTAAAACCTTGGAGGAAATAAAGAAGTCCAGTGCAGCTGCACCATGGAATTTATGTAAATAAAATGAATTCAGAAGATCTTTAACATTACAGTATGCAACATCATGAAGCATCTACCAACCCAGTGTACAGTGATCTCCCCTGCTTCTTGCAGGAGCCCTCTGTCAAGGAAGAAAACAACATTATTTTACAGTCTGAAAAAGAAACAGCTTTTCCTTTAAAACCATGCCTTGGACTTCCACTGGAAAACATTTTATACAAAAAGAATGTGTGTTTTAAGAACCCAGAGCATTACTCTTCAGACCGGAAAATAGGAATACCACACCTTCTGGCTTATAGGTCCACACATAACATCCTATATCCTATAGGCATAATTTAGAATGTACAAAATTTTAAATCTCTTCAGCAATCAAGCTTTGTCTTGTGAATTACTTATCCCTGCAAAACTTCAGAAAGTTTTCCTCTGGTAGATCACTCCTTTTGAAAAATCAAAGATCTTTAACTTCTACCACACAAGCTATTCATACCACCAGCAAAACATGCCAAGTCATACTTCTCCAGTGAAAAAGGAATTCATTTAAGAGACAGAACCTAGGGTCTGCTGAAACAAAATGCAAACCTGTAAGTAGATTTTGGAGAGTACATACACCTCTAAAGCCTGGGGCACAAGCTGATGACAGGAGAAAAGAACTGTGCAGTTTGATCAGCTTTAACCCAGTGCAAGCCCCACTGCACAGGGCTCTGATGGAGCAGAAAGCTGCAGTTCTTGCTGCACCCAGCTAACGTAAGC
Organism: Hemiprocne comata; assembly: GCA_020745705.1. NCBI lineage: Eukaryota > Metazoa > Chordata > Aves > Apodiformes > Apodidae > Hemiprocne > Hemiprocne comata. Next base: position 10,754,589 of record CM036604.1, read on the forward strand.
ATGTCTGCCCAGGTACACCTGCCTTCTCAGATTTAGCATGCTAAAATGATTAACACCAGAAGATCAAGTGCATTATCAATAAAAAAAACCAGACCAAAACACAAATTACATGGGTTTAGTAGATGTAAAATTACATGGGAAGCCCCATAATCTCCCAAACACAACTGTAAGGTCTCTTGTTCCTTTTCAGAAGAGAAAGTTGTAAATCTTTGGGTATTTTTAGTTTAAGAGCATGGAAGATACTTCTCAAGCACGTTCAAAAGCAAAGGGCTGAAGTAGCAACATGAAATAAAGGTACAAACAGAAGTTTGTTTGCATTCACAAGGCAAACACTGACAAACATGTCTTTATACTCTTATTAAAACCACAGGCCAAGGATATCCCATAAAGCACACTTGGTGAGAAGATGGGTATGCTGAAGTGTTTCACAGTTTATAATGAGATTGATGAAGTGCAACATGATAGCCTTGGAGCTAAAAAGACAACAATTATGTTCCACTTGATGCCAACAGGAACACATTCAACATTGTTTTTACTTCGCCAGGGTTAGGTAAAATGTTCTATTAAATAAGTAAAAAGAGGACAGAGAACAGCCTTAAGCTGAGAAAAGTTACAGATTATACTGGCACTAAATTTCCTGGACATGAAAAAAAACTGGTTATGAGGTAGTTAGAGCAGTTTGGCACACAAGGATTGATTTTAAAAAAGCCGGATGCATTAGACAGCGTGAGAGCCTAAAGATCACCCCTGAAGTGACAATACAGAGAAAGGATTCCAAAGGCTTAGCTTGTCAAGGAATCTCTCTTCTCAAACCATGCTTAAAAGCACACATGAAAGTGCTGGAAGAGAGAATTCTAGATGTGGCAGACAATCAGAGATCCCACTAGGTTTGAGACATCTGGCATCAGTTGAAATCCATCACATTTCATTTGGGGATCAAAGACTACTGTTAAGTCTATCACAGGTTGAAATAGTAGATCCTGAACAGCCTTTTCATCCCAATGCAAATTAACCTTTTTTCCTTGACCAGAGAAACAGCTCCTTTTCATTACAGACTCCAATCATATGTGCTGGTTTAGCTATGTCCCCCTTGTACTGAGTTTGAGCTGAAGTTTCAGTAGAATTAAGTTTTTATAATAAATCAGAAGTGCCTCCGATTCACACGATGCACAAGTGCTACAGCACGCTGCTGCAGGACTTCAAAAGCCATGGGACTTACACATCACAACCTGTAATGTCAATAAATTCCTGAAGAGAAGTAAAATTTTACACAGCTCTGTGTTGAAGAGCCACACTGAAAGGCTAGTAGAGACTTTTGCTCAGCTACTAAAGAAATTTGCCATGCAATTAGAAGTTGAAGCTGAGCATCGGGCATGTTTTCCATAATCTGTCTCTCCCAGGGCCTTTTATTCTTCAACCAGAGGGGTTTTTCTACCCATTTATTTTGCATTAGTCCTTAACCATCAACCTATGTCAAAAACTAAGGAGAAAAAAAAGCCTGAGTCCCAGAAACTCTGAGTTAAGAAACTGAGTGTAATAAACGTAGCTCAAAAGCCACCCACACCATTACTGTAACAGGTTACAGGGTGACTCCCAACAGGCCAACACATTCCACCTCTAGAGAGACCAACCTCAGGTAAGACCAATGCCCAACTCTGGGAAAGAACAACTCACTAGGACACGGAGTTATATTTATAGTAGAATAACAAGAACTGCCAGATCCATATTTAAGGAAGGTAAGTATCAATGAACAAAATCACAGGAAGAAAGCCAAGGTTTTCACTGGCTAATTACACTGTCACATGAGAGAGAGAATTAACTGCCTTCTGAGCCACAGAGAGGAGTATCTACCTAATAAAAGCATGCCACGTGGTAAATATCTTGGTCTCAGCACCCTCAGCTGAGTCAGAAAAAGCTTGGAGAATTACATCAATAAATACAAAGTTTTAATAAGAGGCAAACACTTTAGGATCAAGATGGCAAATAACCAATGGCTGAGTATACAGCGGAGATGTACCCTGAGCAAAAATGATGGGCCTGGACTGCTTTTTCTTTTTTTAAACACAGAGCCTTGTACCATTCCAACACCAAGCAGCAAAGCTGGATAATGCAGCTTCATACCTGTGTGTGTTCACAAGACAATGTTCAAGGATACTATGCTGATCCTTTGCATTTTGATAAATACAGAGAAAATTAGGGTAGAGAATGACTATTTCCGTAACAAAGGGAGAGAAGAAATGAATTATATGAACCCCTCTTCTGGAATATTCTCCAAACAACTTTTGTTTCCTACTGGTAAGAATCAAACTTAAGTGCAGCAAGGTCTCTTACAGTTCCCTTGCACACAGAGGGAACTTCATTACTGTGAGGAAATATTCACATGCTCAGAGGCAGTACACATGCCTCCTAATAATAAGCAAAGTTTGGTCCCCAAGTCAGTTGGTAGCAAGTCATAAAAGTTAAACTCAAATGCAACTACATCTGAAAGAACCAAACAAAAAATTCATTATTATTTCAGTGCTGTGGTTGTACTTGGAATTCATAATTTGGGAATACAAGAAACTGGGCTCGTCACGTAAGAATCGCGGCACTTACAGCAAATAAGCATTTGTAAGACAAGATGTGAACGCAGTCCTTGAAATGAAGACTGTGAAGATCAAGTCAGAGAGCCTGATACGTGACTGCAGGTTGTCTATGACTACAGCACACAATGTTTTAGGAATCACAACAAACATCTGGATGTAAAAATATGATGAAATGATAGTCCTTCACTCTCCACCTGCAGAAACACCACTGATGAACCTGATCAACAGAATTCCTGAAAATGAGACACACAAATTAACAGAGAAGACTCTGGCTCTTTACCTGGCTAGAGGGCATAATTTTATTTATGAAACTTCTTGTCTAACCATCAGTTTAAGCAAATAATTAAAATAGAAGATTTCTCACAATCATTTTATTCTCTGAATACTCAAGATTGTCCACCAGCACTAATTAATTCTAAAAACACACCGAGGTAAGTTACTGTTGGATAAATAATACCTGTATTGTATAGTTTAAAGGACAATCTGTCCCTTCTGAAGCATGTTGATGAATAGCCAGGGTTATAAATTAGGGGTTATATTCCAGATCCATGTGCAATCCAGGTAACACTGTCTCCATGAAGCTATTGAAAGCCCTCCTCCTATTAATATATTGTGGTTGAATCACATTTTCTATTGAAACAATATGCAGAAGTCAACTCATGCAGCTTTTCTCAGCAGTTCTACCTCTCAGAACAGCCCCTGCTTCTCCAATTACTAGTGCATAACCTGAGGGCTCCTGCCACATCCTGATTCTTGACGGAGGAAGTTGCCATGCAATCTTGTTGGGGGAATGCTGTATACATCTGTCAGCAAGAGCACGACGTTCTCATCCCTGACAGACGCATTTTGTAACAGCAACCCAAAAGTGATCCATTTGTGAAAGAGAAGATCTATCCATCTTGCACTTTAACTACTTCCTCCCTTCCTTTTTGGTGCCAGGGAACTGGCTTTTCCCCAGGGTGATGTGCTAATTCATTTTGTATTAGCACTAAAATGGAAGTTTCCAAGTGAGTCAGCTAGGGCCAAAGGTAATAAAAAGTGACATGATTTAATTTTTTCTGTTACAGTTGTTCAGCAGCTAAAGAAGGTGAGACATGAAGCCCTAATTAATTAAGTAAAATTCATTTCTGGTCAGTAGGCAAGACCAGTGAACTAGCTGGAGTAGAATACAGTACTCTCAGCTTTACCCAGTTCCACCAGTAGCAATACATTAGTGCTACCAACACTTGACATTGTTTGTTGTGATCCTTCTCACTGACATTTTACAGAAGTGTTTTGACTTACAATCACGATTAAAGCTTTGACAAAGGCTGCAATAAACTTCCTTTGACACACCTTCACTACTCTTTAAATTCACTCAAAGTCAGTTAAATTAGCATTGCTCTGGGTTGGTAACATACAGGAAAGAGGAGACTGAAGGGGCTTTTTGTTCCAAGGAATCCTGCGTCTCTGTGAAGGATAACATTGAAGGAGATCACACAGCTAGACGTCACAACTTTATGTTGTTTATTTACTCATTACAGTCTGAAAGTAATTACTGTTCTTGTTTCACATCTTCACAAGTTCTGTCAAGAAACTCCAGTGATGCAAAGTAACATCAATAAATTGCAGGTGAGAACTCTGTGTTACCTAGAGAAATTACCAATGCAACAACAAAAACACAACAAGACAATAGCACAGAACTGATTCTTTCACTACACCAATAAAATAATTTTTCATCCAAGAGAGAACACTCTGAATGAATGACACTTATCACTGCTATAAAACTGACCTGGAGTTTGTTCAGCTAAATCAACTGACAGTTCCAACCCAGGACTGGTACCTGACAGCAACTGCTGCATCTGAAATCTGGTCTTCTACAAGAGGATTTATTTATTTATTTATCAAAATTATTTATTCTTGCAAGAACTACCATAAGGTATAAGGGGGAAAAAAAGAAGACCAAAAATCGTGCATGGAATATTATAAAATCCTAACTGTTCAACCTTTCTTCTTCAACCCATGTATCACTGATGCATATTTTACCTGTCCATCCTTACCTCTAGCTCCTTCCTAAAAACACAGTGAGGATTGATTTCTCCATTCTGCACATATTCCTCATGCTATTCATTTTGCCCTTTACTTCTACTATTAAAATAATAATTAATGATGATGATGTAATAATAAAAAGTTTCCAACAGGAATGCTCTGCTCTTTAGCAATGCTCCGAAGTCAACATACTTGTGCCTCTGACTGCACCTCCATGAAGGCAACAGCCATGAACTCGGATCCCCAGTTTTACTTCTGCTATGATAAAAAGCAGCAGGCAGCAGACTGATGACACAAGAAGAAAGGACTGTCAGCAGAGAAGCAGCTCTTGGGTAAGAGCCCTGCACTACTTTATATGGTCAACAGCTTCAGGAAGTGTAGGGAGTAACTCAAAGCTGTGGCAAACTCAGTCTAGGACAGCAGAAGTGTCTTTCCCTTGGCCCTGCACACCTCATTATAGTTTTCAGAGTCAGCAAGTGACAATTTCTACTAAGAAGAGAAACACAAAAGACACAACAAAACATCCCTTCCCCCAGCAAGGGAACTATTTAGAGTTCTAGGTTCTATATGCCTGAGGCTTGGAATGGGTGCAGCATTACCTTAACATTAATATAAATTGCCAAGGGTTTAAATATACAGCACAGACTACTTGTGCTTTGGACTCCACAGGCAAGACAAACTAGTAACACCTTTAACTTAAAAAAATCACCTAGATTTAAAGTGGGTTTCATTATAGCTAATGAAGTGGAACACCGTCAGGATTCATCTGGCCTCTTGAGCTTGTACTTAGTGTGAATGAGAATCACACTCTAAAGCCATCTCCTAGTTCAACCAATTTCTTATTTTCTTGTAAATATTATGACCAACAAGATCTGTGAAAGTCTGTGCATGACTTATTGTCACCTTTGGAAAAAAACATTAATCCTTTACATCCCCAAGCATTCCTAGGTGAAGGTGGTAAACTCTGCACATTAAAAGACTTGAGATAGCAGGCCTGCTGTAACTCGTGGAGCTGTACAAAACAGTTCACTAATTTTCTCTAAGGATACAAACTTTAAAAACACAGAAGACTACAAGTGTTTAGGGTACATGTAATTGGAGCAAGGACTCTGCTTTGAGAAGGACTGGAAGAGCTGACAAAGAGCCCAGATGTGGAAACAGCTCCTGGAAAGCATTAATCCAGTCCCGCAGATCTGAGAGCTTGGGACACATCACCTCCTTAGTATCATCATTAGAAGTAAGTGCCCCAGACTCGTTCCTGCATGCCTTAAAGCATTCCATACTCTCCCTTCCCTGTCCTCCCAGTCTCTGCTCCATGACAGCCTGGCCTGGCTCGTGGCCCACAGGCTGGTTAGCCCCAGCAGCACGAGCAGGGGCAGCGTGTGAGGAAGCCCGTGCTGGGAGCCCCTCACTTCCTCCTCAGGACCAGCAGAAAGCAAGAAACAGCCGAAGGAAACACATTCAGGGTTTAACTGAAATGCACACTTCTCTATGACATCATTCTGAACTCCAGAACTACACCACTTTTTCTTAACACCACTGCTGCAACAGAGCTTTAGAAGAACCTTCCTTCAGCAGCCATGCAGCGGAGCAGGTTCTGGAGTGAGATTTGAGGCATTTTACTACTAGGCTCCTCATAATTCAAACTCTGTTTTGTGTCTGTCTTCATAGGTCATTGTTGGCCAGATGGAAAATATTAAGGAAGAAGGATTGCAACTAAATCAATCGGCTGTAGTCTGCTGCCAAAAGGCCCTAGGCTAACTACAAGCAGATTTGCAAGCAGGCTCTGCTCTGTTACAACCGAGATCTGGCACATCCTCTGCCCTGACTAACAGCAGGAGGGCACGGGGCCAGCTGAGAGCAGCTACTGTGCCAAGCAGACTGTGCAGGGCTTGCTGCCTGAGTGCTTCCGCAGAAAGGGGGATCGATGGGGCTCTTTTGTAAACAACTCCCTGTACTTTCTGGCTGCTACTAACTTCACAAGTGCTATAACTTTATCTCACTACAAAATTAATGCAAGTGCACAGCTCAGGCTTGTTACCAAAAGCAACACGTAGAGAAATAAACACCAGAGTCAAAGGATAACTTTCAACTAAGCATAATGCTGGAATATATACACCATGTATAGTGACAAACAAATCAAAACATCTTTTCCCCAAAGCCAACGGTTTAGGAACAATTAAAAAATGGCTGAACCATAGCCAGATAAATTATTCATATTAACAGTCTTTGCAACATCTTAGTTACAAGTAAGATGGGAATTAAATGTGATTGTTGAAAATTTGACTTTTAATGTTTATTCTAATATATACTTCCCAGGTGTCAGTTTAGATACTTCTTTTTTTTAGCAGTTCATGTATGCAGTTATCAATCAGCAGGTCCAGCTTACCTAGGAAGTTCAGTGTGAAAAAAGGTATTTTCCTAACATTGACCAACTAACCTCTTATGCCTTTAACATTTGATTCCCACCGCTCATGTCTCAGCTGGAACTGATCCCACATGGCTTCACCCATTCCTCAGGCACATTATCAACACCTGGGGGCCAGGGTGAGGCAGACTGCTTGGCTCTAACAATTTATACTATTTTATAACAGTAGGATTTATTTTTCTTTTTACAATCAAGAACAAACCTCAAACTTGATAGATGGACACAAATAATTTCTGTTTCTAGTGAATGGTAACAAAAATTGATAGAAACAGAAGGGAACTTCTGTTTCAAACATCATCACCAGCTGATCACATACAATAAAGCATCTGCAGCAAAGACTTCACATCCCCTGCTCCAACCACTCAGGATGTGTCACCAGTGAAGAGAACACAACAGTGAAGGTGTGTGTGACAGGGCAGAATAAAAGCCAAGAATGAAAATGCATTTAAAAGCAAGTGTCCTTCCACTACCTCTGAAAGAACATTTGTCATTACAGAAAAATCTAGAGCTCAGAACTCATTAAGTTTTCTGTCTTTTCTACATTTTTTTCCTCTTGCATTTAGTAATTTTATTTTAATTCATTTATATTGACAATAATTAGATAATTTGCAACTATGGCTAGATGACCCAGCACAAGTCAGCAATATTTTGGCAATTTACATAAAAGTGGAACAAACAGAGCAAAAAAGTCTGGAAAAAGAAAATAAGTACCTTTTATGTTGGATTTATTTTGAGGAATTACATAAACAGAATTTACCATAGTAAGCATGCTGCAGAAAACTGAAGCCCAGAGCTATGAAACCCCCTCCAGCCCCGTCCATGTCTGCTGAGCCATCCCCTGAGCTTCCCACTCCTGCAGCTGCCATGAGGAGGTGTGGGGATTAGCAAGGTTCTACCATGCTTAAGTTTCCACAAAAATACTTAAACCAATTCAACCATGCTTTAAAGCTTCAAACTCAGCTAGCAAAGCCTTTAACAGACCTACTGACACCACAGTGAAAACTCCAAAGGTTTTCCCACAGTATCATTTAATATATCCCCTATTGACTTGTTATTTATCAACTACATCTTGTTGAAAATAAGAATTCATTATTTATAAGTTCAGTGGAATCAATTCCTTTCAATCTTGGTCTTAAAACATAAAAATGCATTTCTACTGCTACAACTCTTCTGTTCCACACAATTTCAAAGAAAAAAAAGATGAAGAGGAAATACTGTTCACACTTTTCATATACTAATAAAACAGAAAATACAAGTCTCATATAATATCAGCTGGACTCTTTAAGACTTGTTTTGTGACACTGCTCTTTAGACAATATAAAAATATGTAAAAATCTTTTATATTTTTGCACAATTTCACACAGTTGAATGCACATTCTTAATATACATACAGGCAACATACTGACCATGAATGAGCTCCAATATTACTAATCATGTCAATAAGAGAACCAAGAAAAACTAGGAATAAAGTTCAATAGAAGCTTTTTAATGATGGGACAGAAAAAATGCACTATCAAATGCTGTGAATTTTTAAAGACTATTTTAATAAATGTACTTTCTGTAGTATTGCAGAGAATATAGTTTCAGAATGCTAATGTAACTTGAGAGACACTTCAACATTTATTTAAAGATACTTGAGCATGAGAAGATACTAAGAAAACCATACAGGCTTTCTGAAATAATCTCTAGAGTCTAAAAATGTTGAACACCTGAGATTAAAATAGAAGGCAACAAATGAGCAGATGTAATACAAAATTTTAATCCATTTTTCCTGGAACAGCATTTTTAAATAGCTCATTTCTATGTTGTAAAACTTGTTAAGGACAATGAAGAAAACGCAGGAAGTTTAGAGAAACTGTATTGGAAACAGTGTATCAGCAGAAACACAAAGCAGATAGCTAATTTTAATTGATGTCAAGCTCTCTTTTCACTAGGTTCATCACTTTTCTATATATATTCTGACAAGTAACTGAAAATAAAAGCCAGTGCCTGTTTAAGGAAATCAGCAGGGGTAAAAACCCTAAACTTCTAAGATGTAAACTGTTTTATAAACATGTCAAGTTAAAGCAGAATGCCTGCAACAACAGGAGACCCCTTTCAACCCTGCACACTACGTTCATGGCATTCTCACATTTTCTAAGCCATTTTAGATCAATTTCCTGTCATACACAGAAGAGGAAGTCGAACTGTTTTGCTACAGTTAAAGCTTGTAAGAAACTAGAATTTCTGTGAGAGAAGGTCACACTCTAGCTACGAGTCTTGCCTGCCCTCCCTTCTTTTCTCTGTAAGGTCCGTGCAAAGGAACTGAGCCATGTCTGCATCTTCAGCTCCTGCTCACATTTAATGCATGTGTTGAGTCCTCTGCTAAATAAAAAAATCCATGAAGAAGGCAGACAGAGGCTCAATAACAACATTTTTATTAGGTACAATTTTGTTGTACTGTTGAACCAGAGAGATCAAATTTCTCATGATTTATACATGGGTTTTTTGTGGCCTTTGCCAATGTCTAACAGAACCAGTTTGCTATTTTCTTTCATCTCCAAAGCCTTTTAAGAAGTGCAGGGATTCCAGGGTCGATACACCACAAGGACCAGACAGACTGTCCAAAAAGTGTTCCATATCATTTCCAGCCATTACCAAACAGCTTTTTGGAAGGCTTGAAGTATCATATAGACACATATGGAGCAATACATTGATTTTGCTTATTACCACTTTATTCAACATACCACTGTAGTAAATCCTCATAAAATAAAAAGAAAAAAAAGTCCAGACCTCAGAGAAAGAAAGAAAAAAAGAAATCAGGCTAAAGAAATATACAGAGTGAGATATGGAGGGGTTTTTTTGGGTGTTGGTTTTTCTAAAGGGCATCTCTGCTCTGGGGTTATGTACAGTCATTGCCCACAGTCTAGACTTCTAATTACAGCTTTAAATTAGCAGATTAAATTCTTCCTCTGTTGTAGGCAAGTCTAATTTCATTATCTGTTCTCTCTCTCCTTTTAAAAAAGTGGATTACATGTAAACTTTTTTGAAAAGTAATTATAAAATAAAATGGCATAGATGGATTGAAGCACTAATCTTACACAGGCTACAATGAACCAAGTGTAACTTACCAAGACAAAGCACTCACCATCTGTTGTACTCAGATTGCCAGAAGGAAAGTACTTAAGGCACTGGTCATCAGACTGCATGTTCATTGCATCTGGCACAGATGAGAACTGGATCTAGAACTCAGCAGTCCTGGTACCATGTTGTTCTCTGTGCTAATTCCCTTCTCCATCTTCCAATTCACTCCAAGCCATTACAACTGAAGTTTGAGTTGCCTATAGGTATCAGTGGGAAGACTGGGGAGGGGGCAGTGGGACATGACACAACAAACACCACACCCAAACTGCAGTACCTGCTCTTCTTGAAATCCATGCCAGTGAACAGCAAACAGGCAAAAAAACCCCACACAGCCAGATACAGGGCTGTTTTGTTGTTTTTTTTCTGCTGTGCAGTAAATTAAAAAAACAGCCTAACTACTTTCTTACCAGGCACACGAGAGACTTCCTATTAATTTACTTTTATGTATGCAAAGGAAAATGCAAGGCACAAAGAAACTGTAAATCAGGGAAGAATTTTTAGTTAACAAGAATTCTAAGGCTCAGCCTTCCCATATATCAGACTACTACTAAATACATTAAATTATTTGTCATTAATGTGATAGTCTGTATACTCCATAGAAGAAAATTCCTATTAACAGTAGTTCAAAGCATACATTACAAATCTGTGTTTTTCTTAATGTTCCAAACTTTCATCCAGATAAAGTGAGAATGGGATGGCCTTCCTTATTCATCTGCAAATTCTCCTTCATAAACAACAGCTACAGAACATTTTAGAACAACAAAAATAATCAATCTTTCTAACTAAAGTATTTAATAATTTCCATAGGTTATTAAAGGATTTCTACAGGCTTAAGCTTTTACTGATCTAAATTACTCCAGCTTGACTCACTAACATGAACAAAATGCAGGAAGGCAGCAAAGTCAACTCTGGAAAAGTAGCTAGAATCCCATGAAACTCAAATTATTTCAGCTGATCAAGATTTAGTTCAATAGGAAGTTCAGCTCTCGGAGGCTACAAAAAACAGCAAAAGAATTCAAAGAGGATGTTAAAGACTAGGAAAAGGGCAAGAATCTTCTGCATTATTCAGTGGAAGAGGATGGCTACAAGGGGGAAGCAGCTTCCAATTTCTTCCACCACCCTTCCTCTCCATCCCTGGAAAACAAGGCATTATTGGTTAATGTTGCACTGTCCTTGGGAGAAACGGGGTTGAATCACCTTTGCATCTCCCATTTTCTTCTTTAAAAAACCCCATGGAAGATATTCCAAAAGATATGGCAGTCTTACATAATGTGCACTTTTACAAAATCAAATCTTTAAGAAATACCTGAATCAAAACTGTAATATTTGAGTGTTTTAACAGTGCAGGTTGTTCAAAGGATATTGAACCAGTGGGACTGGCAGAGAAACAGCATAAAGTTTCATTGTAAATCAATTAAGAATATCTAAAATTTAACCCTTTTGTAGTTGGTTGATAAGATTTAAGTACTATACAGCCACATTTTTTTAAAAAAGTGTCAAAATTCTAAAATCAAAATGTCTTCCCCCCTAAGCGTAAATATTTTTCTGTGGCTTTTGGCCAAATCAGTGAAGAGGGAAAATTCTAGAAGACAACTGGACAATTATTTTAAAGCAGAAAACCCTCAAAAATATTCCGTTTTCTCTCCCAACATAACTGAAAGATTTCTGGATGCAAAAGCAGTGTGGAGGCTTTGGGCCTCTTTTCTTTACATGAGGAGGTATGACAACACAAGTGTGTTACATTTGGGAGGCACATACACAAACAGTGCTATCCAGGCCCTTCAAGCTGTTTGTCCCCTCTGCATCAATGCCCTGCCAGTTGGCAGGCCTGAGCCAGGAAGCTGTCAATTCCAATCAAGTTTAGGCCATGCAGCCCTATTAAAGAAGTCTTGCTGGTTAAGGGGCGTCCACTGTTTCCAAAGCATGGGAAAAAAAAAAAAAAAAGAAAAAAAAAAAAAGAAAAGAAAAAAAAAGAAAAAAAAGGGCTCTGCTTTCCTTAGATTTGAGCTGGCAACTTTCACTGACTAGAGTTTTCAAGGAGCTATGAATGAGCTTAACAAAGGAGTTCTGTGGCTAGTTTCTGGCTGAAATCCATGTCAACAGTTTTTAAGGTCACAGGTCACACTAACTAACATTTATTCCCAGCAGACCCTGCTCTAAACACAAGCTGTAAGTAGTACAAATTTGGAATTTTTCTGTAATCCCTTGAGATATTCCTGATCCTTCCACATGTTTCTGCTCAATTAAAAACAATTCTCACTTTGCACCACAAGAGAGGCCCCTGCTCAGAAATCTTATTCTATCCTAAGAATAAATGGACAAAGACTGCAATCAAAGGAAAGGAAAGGGGGGAGGAGAGGAACTCACAACAAATCACACCAAAACCTCAAATAACTCCATACAGAATCACATTCAGTTAGTTACATTTTCTGCCATCTGTCACAAACTATTACAGATTCATTTCTTTTTATCTTAGAAAAGGAGTGGTGCAGAGCTTAGCTATTTTGGCTGAGTGGGATTTCCACACAAATGTTTCTGCATTTTGCTTCAGAAGAATTATTTTTGTTTTGGGTACAAAAGCTGAATACCCACTGAAAACTTCAAATTAAATAAAACTGAAATCAGAGTTGCACATGGTTATAGCACCAGCACCTTTTTAACTCTGTAACTCTGCCCAGTAAGTTTGTGAACCAAAGCAAAACTACACAAAGTTTGTTTGTTTGTTCATTTACTTTAACAAACTTGCGAGCAAGACAAAAATCTTTGACTTACATTATTACTGCTCCTTCAAGCAGTTAGAAACAGATGCTGTAGGTCACAGTTCAACAGATAAAACAGAAATTATCCTAGCTAATAATAATTTAAAAATGCAAGGTTCCTATTACAGGGTTACAGGAATTAAAAGTTCTTGCCCAAGTCCAGTTACTTCAGCTGACTCAGCTCGGGTGCTCCCAGGCCCGCAGGGCAGCACGGCCTGTCCCGTCCCACCCCTCTGCAGTGCCCTCACAGCTGGAACTACCCTCAGCACATTCATGTACCAACCATCACCACCTCTTCTCAGGTGGTTTCTACTATTATTGCTGCAACCCTTTTTGATAGGGAGAGAAAAAAACTGCATAGATGGACCAGTACGCTGCCTTCTGATGGCCACAGCTTCGTAGCTTTGACTTCTGCTGAAATGGGAACTGCCATGGATGTTCTGTCCAGCTTTATAACTTAAGAAATAGTAAATCATAATATTTTACAACTTAGTGACATCCTGGAAAATATATTCAAATACAATCAGTGAAATACGATATATGAAACAATTTGTAGATTTTAATACTCTATGATACATCAATAAACCAGACTGGACTAAGAACACCGTGTTTGACACTACCTGGCAAGTTTCTTCAAAAATGTTAAAACCAGTTTTATATGGGTTGCTATATTGTACTGTAGAAGTGCTGGGGCTTTGGAGGTGTTTTGTGTTGGTTTGGGGTTTTTTAGTACATTCTTATTTCAGTGTTTTTCATTGAAATTTTCATTCAATTTCGAATTTTCTGGCCTCAGAATCTTAACTCAAAAATAAGGGACTAAGAAGCAAACCAAGTACCACCAAGAATGTTGCTTCAAACCATTCTGCCAAATTGTTTAGAAGAGCACAATTATTATACTTGGCCTTATACCATACCTACTTGCTACAAAAGTTCATTTAATTCAATACAAAAAATATTTCCTCAGTTTAAATATTAAATTTATTTTTTTACACACTTTGTACTAGGGCCAACTTGGTGAACATGCATGTGATTTTTTTATCTATACAAAAAAAGTGCTATTCAAGTCACCATTTTATGTTACCTGACCTGAAATCATTGCACTGGCACATTTAAACCAGTTCAGACATTTAAAAAGGTTACCATATATCCAACATTGCCATTATTTTTTATTTAAAAGTTGTGTGTTTCATACACATAGAACTTATTTTAAATTTTAAATAGTCAAGATTATAAACACACATTTGAAGAAGTGACTGGATCCCATCTGTTTATAACCTGAAGAATTTTTCAAGCATCAGTAACTGAGCCCTCACATTGAATTCTGGACATACTTCAGAAGACATAAGTTAAAAATATTTTTCAAAATTAAACTTGTTAGTTTTATTATATAAACATTCTGCAATAAGGGTATCAAAAAGTTTTCAGATTGAGTTAACAACATTTTTTACATTCCTGAAGCAGAACTTTTTCTTCCTTCATGATTAGACAGAAGGATGAAGTTGTCAGGAGTCTGACATTCTACAACATATAAAAGTGAGGACGAAAAACTCAGCTGCAATGAAAACTGATGTGCACTTTTAAATATTGTCTTCAGACAAGAACTTGATATCCTCCTCTGAAGGAAGAGGAAAAAAATAACACATTTTATGGTTCAGTGTCTGTAGAATTTAGAATGTCCTGTTCAACAGTCTCTTCATAGGTTTATCCCCCATCCTCAGTTTCTTCACCCATCTCCAGACCATTAGAAACAGCACAACTGTTACAGTCATTTCAGCTATGAGGTTTTTAGCTCTGTCCCCCTATGAGCAAACCACATAGAGAAGTGTTTGTCCACTTAAGCTTTGAGACAGCAGATTGTAAAATAAAAGACACTGCTCCTTTCAGCTCACTGACTAGTACAGTGTTTTGTGCATTACTTTCCCACCAAACAAATGTTGAAACCCACCAGTGCCTCTTGAGAGTTCCACGTCTCAGGAGTGAGCCAAGGAGGCAAACACAGCTGAGCCACTGAACAGCACTGCCCACAAGGTACCAACCAACCAGCTTCTGGAGAACGTAGCACAGAGTTGCCACAAACTTGAAAAGATCAATAAGCTAGCAAGGAGATCTAACATTAAACCACAGAAGAAATTAAAATCAGGAGCCTTAGGATGCAAAATTCTTAAGAAACAGAAAGCATCTATATGCTTTGGAAATATATGAAAGCAGAAAGATAAATATATAATGTTATATCATTTCTTATCACAGAGATCATATCAGTAGATCACTATGTTTACATCTTCTTTCAGGACACTGCAATTAGCATGAAACAGAAATCAAGAGCAAACTCTGGGCCTGTCTGACACCTTCCTGACCCTTTTGCCCTAATGAATGAACACCACCTCTCTGCATCTGTAGAAGACTTAGAAGACAAACAAGAGTATACAAAACCCAGAACCAAACTAGGGGACACACCTGGTTAGGGAGTTGAAGATGATGTCTCAGAAGAATGAGCAACAGAACTTTGGCAATGTCTCTCACTTTTGTTTTTCTTTTTTTTTTTTTTTTTTTTTAAATAAAAAACTACAGCTCTTCACTAAATTCAGAACTATCTGTACTGTTCACCCTCAAACACCCATGCCAAGTCTGATGCAAAGTTAGATTAAAGCAAACCTCTAGGGGGAAAAAAAAAATCATCTCCTTAATGCATATCCAATAGGATTTATTTTACTACAGCCAAAATCTTGAAGTCCTTAAATGAAGTCTTAGAAAGAAAAAATCTTTGGGCATGGAATTTTTTCTAGGATATTAAAATTACCAAACTAGAACTCAGAATTTTATGACTAGGCCATTAGCACTCAACTTCCTATGCATTCATCATTTGGAAAAGAAAATTAAAAAGCACATTTTAATTGCATTGAAAACGTTAACCCAGAATTTCAAGTTACCCAGGAGGTTCTGATGTGTGGTAGGTGAGTTTGTGGGTTTTTTTAAATTCACTTCACTGTTTAGAACCTCAAAACCCCCCACCAGCCCATCTGGGACACTTGCTTTGTGCTTCTGTCCGCCCTCTGCTGTCTGAACTGCAGAAAGGAGTCAGTCACCTGCTCCAGAGCGCTCTGCAACTCCTGCTACACACAGTATTTGATCGTTGTGGATTCATGATTAGCTAGAAATCCAGTGAAGAAAAAAGAAAACTGAATAAGAGACGGACTCGGTGGTTCCACATTAAAAGAAGAACACAGAACACCTAGAAGATGCAGTTTTTAATCTTAATCAAAGATTTCTCTAAATCTCTGTGATGCCATCTACAGCAGGAGCAAAACTAGGAAAACTGTCTTGAAAGCAGATCTAAATGGGACTGGTTAAAATAACCAAAACAGTTACCGTGTAAAATGGGATTGCCTTTCTGCCTGCCACAGGAGCTACATCCATGTGGATAACTTTACTGCTACCCAACTCCAAGAACTGCCTTACTGTACTTTGCATCCACATGAAAAAGTTTCTGGGTCACTTTAAAATTCAAAGTCAGACCCTGACTTCTGGCCTTCTCAGTACTGCCTCAGCTTCAAGCTTTGCTTCCAGACCTCTGGGGAAACTTTTTAAAGCACTGGCTGAGTGAAAAGAATTTCCTTTTCTCTAGTTCCTCTTCAATGAGTCTAAACATGTGATGGTTTTTTACCTCCAAACCATTTTACCATGGCCAGACCCATAAAAATCTCTGACTGATAAATACATCAGTATCATCTCTAATAATAATCAGTATCACTTAATTCTTACGTTATTGCTGAGCACAGCAAGGAATACCTGAAACTTCCTGCCATCCAAACCTAATTTTAAAACATTCTTTTCATTCTAATTTGATTTTTTGTATCATTCTCTCATTCTTCAGCATGTTTTGACCCATTCATTTACCATGCTGCATGCTTTAATTCATGAAGGACACTGGAAAGATTCACATCAATAATGGATGCTGCAGTCCTGGAAACAGAGCAAGTGAATCTGTGTGATGCTGATTTACATTCTTTATTATCCTCTAAAACTTACATTCACTTGCATTAATGATGAACTTCCATCTTCTCATTAGTTCACGGGAGAAAGAAGCAATAGGAATGAAGTTAAGAGGCCTGATTCATCCACTGCTGTAACTGGTAACTTTACTGAAATTCTCTTTTTTTGGTGTTTTTTTTTTTGGTTATGAGTTGAAGCAGAAGGCATTTGACTACAACATAACTCCTCCATTTCTTCTTGGCATTCACTCAACATAAGGGAGCTGACAGCAAAGAACTCTTATCCAGGAGAGATCAAGAAGGGACTTACACTACTCCTCATTCAGATTTTCTTTTAAAACTCTGTCTCCCCTTTAATTTGTCATGAATCAGGAAAAGTTACCTTATGTAACCAGACACTTCCCCCACGAGTGAATCAGCATCCCAACCACACAGGGTAGCAGCTACAGGGAAAGAGCTAAGGAAATACCTTCCTGTCCTCAGGGTATGATCCACATTGCTGGACTGCCATAGCTATTAGGAGTTGAAATGTCTACTACAGAAAAAAAGAATGAAGATACTGAGAAGACACCTGTCACCCTGCCTCCCATACAACCCATTGGTAATTTTGGTAAATTTCACAATAATTTCTCCAAATATTGAGCTTCTTCAATGCAGGCCCAGTTAGCAGATCACTGTCATCAGGGTAGTGCTGAAGGCAACAAACATGTGGTGTCTTCACCAGCCTAGTGCCAGCACAAATGGCACAGACACACTCGTCTCAAACACATACATCCAGCCAAGGTCTATTCCATGGCATTGCTGTACACAACCAATGAAATGAGAAGTGTTCTTGCTCTTGATAGATGCTCTTACACTGTGAAACATAATCCCTGAAATGCTGTAGTGGGGCCATGCTCAGTTACATGTCTGCAGAAGGCCCTGTTCTGTCACATGCAACACACAGTACTTGTGGGATGAAGACAAGTTCATGTTCTTACACTGGATTCTCTCACGTGAAAAGCAAACCAGAGATGACTGAGACAGATGTCTACAACAGAGGAAATCATCCTCATTTTTGATTGCCTCAGCAATTGCTCAGTCACCTAGCTGGCAGTTCATACAGTTAACTCTGAGCTAGCTTTACCTGGGCCATTGCTCCAAAACTCCCAATTTCTCAGGAGCATTCAAAAAGCAGAAGACAGACCACTGTTAGTTGCTCAAAACAAGACAGCCCACATGCCATGTGGAAATCTTCAGTTTGCAGAAGTTTTTAATGGAACTAATATATTGGTAGATTAGTTAGATATTAAAACTGATTTTATTGCATTATTTTTTGCAGCAAATGGAAAAAGAAAATTACAGCCTGTATTCCAACATGTCTGTGTGAGGTCATAAAAACTATTTTGATAGAGCCTCCTTGCTTCCAACTTCCACTAATAGTCTCTCTTATGACAAACTTCACAAAACCCTCCATAGAACAGAAAAGCTCATACATAAAAACTTGGAGGATGCAGAGAGCATCAGTGACATTCTCTCAGTTACCAACAGATGCTTTGTTAATAAAACTTGCATATACAAATGTCCACAACATTTCTTAACAAGATCAGTTGTGACAGCTAAAGATAACAGCTGCCATCATGCTATGTCATATCATATTACTGCAAAGAGACTTTTTTTTTTCCACAGTGTTAACTCAAGAACATTGACTACAAAAAAATACAGTTATCTGCAGAGGAACTCAAAGTGCAAGATATTTTGCTTCACTTCTGCAGAAGTGCAGTGACTTCAAGGACCAGATAGGAGAATAATTTTGAACAGCTGGAAATTATAATTGCAGTGCAACACAGCAAAGTCAAACACTGTTTCCTAGAGTCAGCCAAAAGCCAAACCACAGACCTACCTTAAGATACAGAAGCAGCTCTTGGCCCCAGAAGATAAACGACAGAATCCAAACCTCTGTTTGCTGTCAATGTCTGTAAGCACAAATGTAAAGTTCTGCCCAACTTGGTTAACTGCATGGCTGAAAATAAAGAGAGTAAAGAGGAAAAAATTAATGCTGAGCTAACTCTGTGTCAAAAGTATCTAGTCTAAGTCATTGAACCTACACCACTTCCTCTTTCAGCAGAGTATTGTTGAGAAATTAACTTTGAGAGTATACACCCTCTAGAAAGCTAAATATGCCAGTTCCTGGTTGAGGGAGAGGGATTTTGGGGTTTTGGAAGTGTGGGAGGATACTAAAAATGCATTTCTCTTTATATGAAAATGGCTATGACTACCAACCATCTTCAATGCAGCATACACTGTACAAACCAACCCATCTTCTCTTAAATGACCCAAAATATTTTTATTACTCTTCATTTCAGAATTTGTTTACTCCAAGAGCAAGACTAATAACATGCTGGGCTTCTTCGAACCTTGGGTATTGGCTTGTAGAAGCTTTATTATCCATCTACCAATTTTGCATATTTGCCACATACATAATTCCAAAATCTTCAGCAAATGGAACTATGCCACATGACTCTCCTTTATTCTAGCAGCTAGGCAATCCACAAAAGAAAGACTAGAATAGTGTGCAAGGGCAGAAAGGATAAATTAGACTAAATCCAGCCATGACTATAAAAATAATTTTGTAGGTCTTTTATATGATTTTTCAAAATTAAGAGTCATTTTTCTCATCTGTGAGATCTTAACAGCTCTTCAAGTATACCACAAGTGAAGGAACAGTGTTCTTAGATGTTGGCTCACACCCCCAGTGCAGTGAAGGGGTCACTGTAGCAAAACTTGCACAAACTGAAAAAATGGTTTTGGAAAACAAAACGAAAAACCACAACCAACAACAACCACCAGAACAAAAAAAACAAAAACACAAAAAACAAGAACCAGACCATCCAAACAGACAAAAGTCCAAACCTCAGCATTTCAAAATTCACATATTTAAAAACCACACTAATTTACATCTGTATTTTACCACTAATAGGTGATGCTCAAAATATTAAAATAAGGTCAAAAAAAGATGCTTTACATTTAAAGCACAGCACTTTCTGAATGTTATTAGCAGAATTAAAGACATTCTTGAGGTATTACCACGTTTGTCCAAAGTTAAACACATGCACAGTGATGGCAGAGTGCATCTAAACTGAGGCCCGTTCCCCTCCCACTTTGCAGAAATGTATTTTACTGTTTAACAGAAATGTTGACTTTTAGTAGTGAAGGTGTGACTAATGTAATTATTAGAGGACTTTTCATCCAATTTTAAATCTATTAGAGACTTCATAATGATATGAAATTAACACTTATTCCAGGTTATGCTCTTTCAGGTTTACTGATAAAACTAACTAGCATTTACATGTGTGTCTTTACGAGTCAGTCCTCCCACAGCAACAACAAAACCCATTAAAGTCAAGGCTATTTAACTAATGGTCACAAGCCTTGAAAGTGAGCAAATATTCTCTTCAATGATGCCATATAAAATGCAATAAACAATTTCTGTGGGAGATTATACACTCAGTGACTAGAGAAAAAGAAATTAGCTGGATCAGGATTGGAAAGATGTCACTGTCCAGCTTTGAAAAGGAATCCTTCAGTGGATTCCAAACAGGGAAGGAAAAACAAACAGTAATGAAGACAAAAAAGTACTCCAAATTCACAGATGAACAACAAGACAGATACTTAAAAGCATTTCAGTAGCCTGAGAATTAGGCAGCCTAAGTATGATCATCCTACCGAATTCTAAATGTCAGCAGAGCAACCATTTCCATAAACCGTGCTGAGCTGCTGGGGGATATCAAAAAATCCCTGACTGGTGTTGTGTTTTATCTGTAAAGCTTCGAAGTAATGTTACTATGGTGATTTTAGTATGGTGTTTTAAAGGGGGATTATATGCTTAATTTTAACAAGGTTGAGAGCAGACCATGTGTGAGAAACAGTATTCTAGCTGACAATTAAAATTATGGAAAAGGGGAAAAAAAACATGCTTCATTTGCAGCAGGGAGAAGCTTGTTTAATAAACAAGTGTGACAATCTGGGAAGCTCCTCCAAACCAAACCTAAAGATTCCTACATTTATGTGACCTGCAGAAACTAAATGTGTCTGATAGGTCTTGCTCAAGTTTCCGTTGTCAGTTCTCCATGTGGAAGGATAAACTTCCCAATGTAAAAAGTGCTTTTCCTAAGATCTCAATACCAATACTTGAGATTCACAGTTCTACTTCCAAATGGGAAGAAGGTCTAGTTAGAGCCTTACACAATGGAAGCACCATAAATCTCTTCTCTAAGTGGGCAGAAGGCAGTTAGGGCTGGAGGGAAAGGGGAGAAGATGAGTGATTTCTTAAAAATCCCCCATCACTAGCTCTATCTAACCCTGATTAATCTAGACAGAAAATGTGACTGAGGTGGAGTTCTTCAGACAGAGAACAGCCTCTGCCTTGATCCTGCTACCCTAAGAGTAGAGTGGTCCACTTGCCTAAAGGAAGGGGCAACCAGTCCCTGATGATTTTTGATGATACAAGTAAGTCTGTGCCAGTAAGTGCCAAAACCTTTAGCACAGAAAACAATGAGATATGCAAAGGATCTTGATTAGCCTCAATACCTTGATGTCCCATCATCATTTGAAGCTGTGACCTGGCAGAGGCAATAGCACATCTTCAGCTTTTGCCACTTGTTTTATAAGACAAGCAGCCTTAATAGAGAGACACATGTAGGTGAAGACTTGCATCCTCTCTCAGCAGTTCTTAAAGAAATACCATTTAACAACAAAGTCAGAAGAGCAAGACTCAACTCAAGTACCATTAAGCACACTTCAGGAAGTTTCCACTGAAAGCCTGGCATAATACTGCACATGACACAGAATGTAGTTAAGTAAATTAAATTTCCTGAAGTAAAAGTCCTCATAAAGAGGCTATAAATTGGGAAGATGATTCTACCAGGACTTGAAAAACCCAAGTTCTATGACTGATAATGCTACTGTGGGCTCCAAGTCAGTGGAAGGAAAAGTAGCATCTCTTCATTAGTGACCAGGCATTTCTGATCATTTGAATCAGTATCTCCATCATAATTCATACTGATCATTTTTACAGAGATCCTGAAGAGATATCCTACACAGACTATTCTTCCAACAGAAGGTATTATCTCATGTTCCTAAGTTATTTGAACAATGAGCCAGTATCTCCACTGTTATATTAAGAATAATAATTTTAAAACCCCTCAACATTGCAGAGAGGGTCTCATACTAAAACTGTCAAGGCCAACAACAAGGCAACCCAGTTAACTGGGAACCATACCCAGGTACTTGGAAGGCCTTTACTGAAAAAACTTTAGTGTTTTTCCTTCTGTTTTTGTGCAGAGTAAACAAAACAATATATATTAAAAAACACCCTGAGGACTAAGAATTACAGTAACTGGAGATCTGATCCAACATACCACTTTCCAGGCACATAGAGGGATAAAATCCCACTAGAGCGTGCTAGTCGACTCTGTAAGACACAACTGTAAGGACCTTTCTGACATGTAACTGAAGACAGTATTTCTTCTGGAAGCAATTTCTTTTCATGTCAAAGTAGAACAAGTGTTTACTGAGAAGACTAAGGAGAGTATTAAACCATCGTCTGAGATAATTTCATTATGGAGCTACCTACTCACTACTTTAAATAACTTTATTTTAAATGTAATGTAAGAAATGTATAAATAAATCGTATTTAGTTAACAGTAACAGGGAAAGACCAACTAGTACAAATTCATTACTTGTTGAGTTCCAGAAATAGCCTCTCAAAACAGGTATTTGACTGGTTCTCAACTTGAAGTAGCTAAAAGATGCAGAATCTTTTGCATTTAAGATGCACTGTATTTTTCTCTCTATCACAATCACATTAAATTCATTTGTATGCAATGATTTAAGACTGTTTATCTTCTTGCTATGACTGGCAGGTTAATTCCCACACATAGTTCAAAGCTAAGTCAAATTTACACCATAGAGGACTACAAGTATTTACTCCTATATACACCTATGCACACACCTGTAAAAGTGGGTGTGTATTTTTGCACCAAGCAGCAGCACACATAGTCAGCTGCCTTATCCTTAACTTGGGACATCCTCTACCTTCTGGATTATTAAAAGTCCATTTTTAATTTTAAATTATTAAGTATGTGATGGGTTACAATCCCTCCTTTATGTTCAAAACTGTTGGTTTGCAGTCTTTTCAGTGACAATCTGTGATATTCAGTCAAACAAGTGAATCCAGAAGTGGGAATTACTTTTCATTATGTTCTCATTTACATCCCATATGGGTTTTCAGTGTTCTTATCTTTCAAAATGCTATATTACTGGGGAAAAATCAAAAAACAACAAAACAAACAAAACCCCTAGGTACAATAAACCTACACATACAAAGCATAAATATTTGTAGTAGAAACACATACATGAGAAAATACAGAAGTGCTTCTCCAGTCCCTGCCATAGGAAAGGACAAAAATTCCAAATTCTAAGAAGTATCTGTGGCTTTTAGAGGTCATCCGAGTCTACAAGCACTGGTCAAGTCTCATGTTGACAGTCTAGGATATCCAGTTTCTCTTTTTATGTACAAATCAGGTATTGCAGAGGCACTGGTAATACCTGGTGACATTAAGTAGCCACCAAGTAAAGCACCAGCATTCCAACAAGATCAGGAGGCCTTTAAATATAAATCACTTCATTCATTATTCTGCCCACATTCTGGCAACTAACAAAGAAAATACATACACACACAAAGCTTTGATATTAATGTGCATATTTGACAATTATTACCTAAGCATTTTCACATCCAAGCATTACATTGAAGTAAACCAAAATGCCTCCTTACAGCAGCCACTGAACAGCTCAAACTTCTACAACTTTTTTTTTGTTTTGACGGTGCCCATAAAAACCCCAGGAAAAAGTGATTCTAAGACTATAATTTTGCACTTGGGTGCTTTAAATCACAGTCAAGCAGACAGAACATTAAGAATGGTATGGTTTTTATTTTCTACAGTGGTTTTATTGACAAGCTTATTTTCTTGTAAAGTTTGAAAAGCTAACACTACCTGTCCACATAGAAGGGGAAACAAAACTTGGTCAAAGTCTGTAGAACTTCCTGTGGAGAGAAAAAGAGATAATTTATACATCTATTGGGACCAATAAATCTAATATTAACCACATCACACAATTTCACAACTTTGCCCTGAAGAAATAAGAGACAGATGAAGAAATATGGGCTTTATCAATTACACCGAAGGAGTACCAGGCAGTCAATCATGTGAAATAATAAACATGATCAAACTTCATTAAAAATGAAAAATTAATCAAGATTCACACATGGGCAGGCAGCAGGAGCCATCCAGCAATTCTCCACAGAGTAGGAGGAGGTTGGGTTGTTGAGTGTTAACACCTCTCTAGGGACAATCTCTACCCTGACCATATGGATCATAGTGAATAACACCAAACCACATGGGTTTGGCCTGGCAGGACCACTTCTGCTGGCACAGCTTTTGACTGTTACCTAGGAACAGAGGTCTGGGGGATTAGAGAATACTTCCTAACATCAGCAAGATAAATAACAAAAGATAAAGGCAATAGGTCTCATAGCAGGAATGTATAACATTGCCCAATGCTATTAGAAAGAAATCTGAGTGTTTCAAATCTGATTAAAATAATGTGTATTAAAATGAATACAAATTGTTTAACTTAGAAACCGTTTTCTAAATGTTGCAAAACAGCACCATAAACAGAGAAACTTAAGTGTAACCTTTGCATATCAAATAAAAAGCATGAATATGAAAACTGAAAACATGATTATCGGAGAAATGTATCATTTTCAAATTTACAATTTTTTAAAAATACAGTCATTAAAGAGGCCAAACAAGAAACATGTTACTCTCAAAAACAGTTATGTTCATAGACAAAAGTAATCAATTTAAATTATATTGTTCTATATATTCAAAATTTGAACTCTGTAATGCACAACCCACCCTAAAGGCCTACCCAGTTTGCAGACCTTTACTATCATTGCTCAGTCTCCTTCACACTTAAATATTTCAGGACCCAAAATATAAACTACATTTCTGCTTTCAGCTGAAAGAAGATAACCCTGATTAAAATGACAAACCCTTTGATAAATTCAACACTTTTCTCACCAATAGTAATAAATTATCACCAATAACTGAACTGGTGCTTCCCGCTTCATTTATTTCCAAAGCCAATGCCATCCTTCAACAAATAAACTGCATCAATCTAATAACCTATTTAATGAAGCAGAAAACATATTGACTCCCTCGCAAGAACATGTTCCTCCTACATAATTCAAACAAGCACATCCCATTCTTAGCAATGGTTTCAACAGCTCATGGACTCCTCTTTGGAGGTTTCTTGACAACTAAAATGTAGGAAGTTCTTAAGATTTCAGTCAGAAACAGATACGGAAACTTTGACTTCTTGACAGTTTATTGATAGATTATTTAACAACCTCCTGTTCTTAAAGAACAAGGAAGGATCTATTGAAGAATGCTGTGTAAAGCTAAGAAGTATCCTCCTTTCAATTTCAGCGGGAAACTTGGAAAGGAAAGGAGCTGTACAGGTTTCAGAGTAAGCTCTGCAGAAATACATATTTTCATACAAAATAACACTGTGATAGTAAAGGCCTCATTAATGGGACTGGGTTCACCCTTGTGCAGAATCTCACCAACTTTCACGAGGATCAACTGTCTGCTCAACAGCTCTGCTTATGCACAGAAACTACACCTTAACAAACGTTAACTATTACATGGGTGTCCTTTACCCACAACTGAAACCTCAATGCATAAAATGTTAAACAAACAAACACACACACAGAAAAAGAACTTTAAAATAATCAAAACTATAATCACAGGAGAGTAAAGTGCCCATATTTGTATTGGCCTTATCGATACAAATTGTCCTCAAAATAATGACTGTACATCTATTCTTCAGAAACCAAGCCATGTAGCTGCTACATAGGATTCTGAAATAAGAGGGTTAAAAGATACCAAGTCATCAGTCACCTCAAACTGGCAGAATATGTTCTCCCCATTATTTTGATAGTTTAAATAATTACTTCAACTGTAAACAAAAACATGCACGTAATAAAATGCTTCAGCATCTCATCAGCATTGTGTCATTGTAGGATAATAGTGTATTACTCAGAACTTACTTTGCAGCTCTTTCTTGATATTTATAGCTTCCTAAACACAGAAAATGAATTTTTAACTTAAAAAGGCAGTATCCTGAATCTGTACCACTATGCATTGCCTGGTCTTTCAAAGAAAGTTTTTATGGTGATATTATTATGTGGCTTTTATAACGTTATGGAACATCATTTGCCACTCATGAAGCACCAAGACTTACCTGCCTTGATTTATTAGTTAAAAACCTGAGACTAGTGCATGTTAACCACAGATATAGTTTTAAATTATCACTATTAAAAAAATAAAATCACATATAGGATTGGCTTTTAATTAGCAAAACTGCTGTTTTTTTGCATGTAAGAAATACAATTACTGCAGAACTATTCAATTTTTGCTCAAGTTGCAAGATTGTTACTATAAATGTAATGCCTTTTTTCTTTAAATACTGTTCAGTGTGAAAGATCAGCAATGTCTACATAATACACACCTTCCTACAAGACCTCTTTAGCTGGATGGTTACTTATGGCCTAGAGAAATCACCATTTCTTTATGGTTTGAAACCAAAACCATAACAAAAGCAAACCTAGAATCCTCCACATCAGCATCTTCTAATCCTTGTTATGTTTTTACCTGACATGAAACACACAGGTAATACCAATAGTCTGATTTCTTATGTTATTCCTCAATGCCTATTTTCTTAAAGAAAAACCAATATGAAAGCCTCTAAAGCAAAACATCCTAAAAAGAAGGAAAAAAAGCACAAAACAATCCAGGATACACAGCTGATAAGTGTAAATTACCCAGTAGCTGAAACCAGTGTCTCGAGGGTATCACAAGCCACTTTTCTGGATCAATCCCCAAGTTTATATTTTCACAAATCTTTTTACATGCAGTTTGATTTTTAACATTTTAATGAGCAAAAAGTGCATCTATAGCAGCCAGTCACCACAGTTAAAGTGCAGGGCATGAACTGTGTCCCCTGAGGGATTCAGCCCAGCCGTGTCACCAGTGGCTTTAGGACATATACCACCTGGCTCCTTGTCCCAAGGTTCCAACTCTTTTCATAATCAAAACACTGCTGACATTATAAACCCCACTTGGGTTTTCTAAAATCCTTCCCAATCAATAAAGCCAGTACATAACTTATCGGAGACAACACAGAGCTCATTGATTAAGTTTGGTTTCAGTAGCAAAGTTTTCAAAATAAATGAGGCAGGAACAGAGTGTTCAGCTCTTTTGTGTCACACAGCAATTTATGAAGGTGAGGAAGTCTCTAAAAGGATTTCCTCCACACACCCACGAGAGATACTTAGAAAGCATTTGGAAAGCAAGATTGATAAATACACACTTGGCTTTTGTCCTGAATTATCTATATATCGAGATGGAATAGTAAAGAAAGCCCAACATTGCTGAAAAATGTTGCATATTCATTTGTGAATTCAATAGGTAAGCTGTAGCTCAACTCAAGTCTTTATTTATTTTTATTTTTAAACCTTTCACCATATGTTCCTGCTTCTAAGTCAACGGAACAACTTCAGAGACTCTTAAATATGCAGGATTGCTTTACTTCTCTTGTTCAAATGACCATCAATAACACACACCTCATGCTGCAGATACAATTAAATAATATTGCACTGATAAAATGATACACAAATTGATAGTCTAATGCAGACTGTGCAAACAATCTCCTCTTAGAAAGACAAAATGCAACAGACATTCAAAGTAGAACAAGAAGTCTAAGTAGGAGTTGGAGAGAAAAGGAATTAAAATAAAGGCAGAGATCTGTGAAAAATGATGAATGATTAATGCAAGACACTCAAATATTAATATGAGTCAGAGAAGGGAAACAATACAACACAAAAACTAACAGGTTGGGGGCCTGCCCTGAGAAAAAACAAGATGAAGTTGCAAAGACTACTCAGAGTAGGGACGAGGCCTTTAGCTGTGGCTCATGAGGGGGGGAAAAGAAACACCACACCAAAAAAAGCAACCCAAAAAGCCACAACCATATTTCAGAAAGTCCATATGTTTTTACAGGGGGGCAATTCAACTACTACAAGAGAATGGAGCATTGCAAATAAAGTAAGTCTTCCATGGAGAGAAGAGATGACTCAGTGATGGAACAGATGAACACTGTTTTATTTCTTTGACCTTAAACCAAGGGTAGGACACATGAGGTTGCTGGAAGCGAAATGCTAAAGAGCAGGTGGAAATACAAGTAGTTTTCATCTTAGAGCTTGCAATACCCTCTGAATCCATGAAACAAACATGAAATCCATCCTCTTTGCATGGAGAGATGCCAAGAGAGTGTCAAGAACACATCCCCAGACTGACGAAGGAAACCACTGGAGAGCAGCAAGGGTTAAGCAGCGAGCAATGGCAGCAGCCTCACCAGCAGGGGAAGTGAGACCAGATACAGGGATCCCCCCCTGAGCAGCAACCACCTAGAGAGGATTTTATTTCTGCCCAGAAACAACATCAAACCTAAACATGGTAAAAATGCTAATACAGCATAAAGGAGTGCTAAGACATTAACCAAAGCAAAATGTTGACCAATTATTTTGAAATCTGGGTTGTACATTCAGCTACCTTATAGCCACAAAGTTGTAAACTGCTCTTACATTTAATTCATGTCTTTGAATAATTTTCAGCTAACGATTAATTAAATTATCTACTGCTCTGGAACAACAAATTTGAGAATTCAAAACAGTTGCCAGCGCACCCAAATAACCAACTCAAACCTGACAACAACTCTGTTTAAAACCCCCAGGGTGGTGAAAAATACTGAACCATCCAGACCACCATAAATTCTGTTAGTTATGCAGAGTTGGTCAGAAAATCATACACATTTTCCTAGGAATGGGAACATCTTTGTGCACAATAATAAGCACCTCAGAAACAGGTTTTGCTAACTACTTTAACCATTTTACAAAGCAACTCCTTGCAATGGATAGGAAAAGGCAGTCATGCTCCAAACATTTATTTAAAGAGTATAAATGTAAAGCAATGTCAGCACACAAAATTCACCCAATAACTTGAGCACAGCTCTAAGTAACAGAGATCAATACATCTTGTTTCTTCATAATTTAATTTGCATTTATTAGTAGTATCAACTTATATTATCTTACATCAAATGTTCCCACAGTTACTATTACAGATTATTCTCCTCAATTAACAACTGCCATGTAATTATGCAGTTAAAACCAGAAGCATCCCAATTCAAGCAGCACCCGGTGTCACAGCCACAAGAAGCAGTTTGCAAGATGACGAAGCAGAGAAAGCAAAGAACAATAAACTTAAAGCAAGATTTCTCTAGATTTAAAGATTTTTTGTTTGCTTTTAAAACTGATGCAACACAAGTTCTTTTAAAAAAAAATCCCCACTCAATGATAATATTTATGTCAAATTTCATCTTTTGTTGATTTTATCATAGAATCTTTTTACACTTTACAGCAGCACTGAACCTTACTGATTTTTATAATGGTCAAAATATTTTAAGAATTCATTTTAATCAGTTCTTTAAAAGAATGTTCTTCCCAAAAAAAACCAGGGACATGATTTGCTTAGTAGCATTAATTTCAATTACCTTAACTTAGTTTTATCACTTACTTTTTAAAATTCTACTAGTATTGCAATACAACTTTAAAGCACTAGTTCATCCATTTGTTTGGTGTTCTAAAAACCCATTAGCTCTTTTTGAGCAATTATAAGGCTTGAATTAGAGGAGGGTTTTTCTACAAAAGTCACATCTTCCTGTATGAGGCTCAGAAGGGGAATGGTACCCAGCATAAAACATCATTTCACTGAAGGTGACCAACTGCTCTCAGGGAAATGCTGCTTTTTAAAAACAAAAAAAAAACCCAACACGTATATACACAACCCTGGCACCAGGAATAGCATGAGATAAAGAGCATTTCCTAAGCATATTGAGGCCTGTTATCATTTAAATATTTTAAACGTACAAAATATGTGCACAGATGGGCAACTTTTCTACTTGCATTACTAAAAACATATTTCAGGATAAAGCTCAAAATCCCTGAATTTTTTAAACCTAATTGTGACTCTGTTTCTTAGAATTCACACCCCAAGGCCAAAGCTTTCCTGCCACTAGTCCTTCAAATCTGATTTGGACATTACACGGGAGGAGGCTCCAAGCCTCCCTGAGGTCTCACTCCTTTTACAACACACGCAAACACAGCAGATAATGGGCCTAGGCTGAATTCACTGCTCTGCACAGCTCCTCCTGGGACACAGGCCTAGCAGATGTGATAAAAACTGTGTCAGAGAAGTAGCTCTAGTTTTTGCCTTAATGACAACTTCAACCTCTCAACTAATAGAACAAAAGAATAGAAACAACTATTACTTTTTTTCCAGTAGAAAAAAAAATCTGAAAGTAAAGCTGAACGAAATATTTAAGCAATTTTGCAAAGAGGTCTCATCAATAAATGTCTTTAAAAGCCCTTCTATAAAATTAGTGTTCAGCTTTATTTTAATACAAGCAGATTTTAACTACTATGCTAAAAAAAATAAATGTACAACTACTGCAGTAAGAAGAAGATTTTCAGTCTTAAAGCACAAAAAATTGAGAAATTATACTAACAAGCACTAAAAAATGAGGTCCAATTATGTGCATAAACACTGATCAATTGGTAAAGATCAGACATGTCAATATCAGAAAGGTAGAATCCTAATTACTACTTGAATTAAATAGATTTTAAACATTTAGGGACTAAAAATGAGGAAGATTTTCACTTCCACATCTAGCAAAAATTAGGTGTGAACTATTAGCTGTGAAAAGATAATCACATACCCCTCACACCATGATCAATTGCACAGGTACACTACCTCAGAAACAAAATTTTAATAGTATACCTTGGTTAACATTTGTTAAATATTATAATTCTGGCTTAAGATGACTGGCCCTTTTAGATGTGGTCTGAAATGCTCTATTCAGCTACAACTGCATACCCACTTAATCAGCAATCATTGTTCTCTGAGGCAGGACTTTGTTGTCAAGACAAGCACTGAAACCTTTAAAAAATTTCAGAACTGGCATAAGAAAAAAGTGATCTTTGTCAAACAAGAGCAAATTTATGCAAATCTTTTATAAACATTCACAAACATTTATTTAGCTTTTGAAATGTTGGCCTCATTTGAGAGCATGAAAATGAGGGGGAAGTAGGAAGATGCAAAGGACAGCTTAGAGGCTGGCACACTACATAAATATTCAGAAGGAAGATTATAGGATTCATGTTAGGCTGTCTTAGGTTTCTCCAAAGTCCACATAGAATACCAAAGAACAAAACTAACGAGAAGTAGAGCAGATGTTAGACAATGCAGCAGCCCTCTTTTCCACACTCGCTTGGCTATACTTCGATGCTTTCATTTTTTCTTTCAATATGGTTAGGTCATTCAAGGATTCTCCTATAGACTCTGTATTGTGGCTACAGAGCTATAAGCTGGACCTCTGTCAGCTTTCCAAAAGTTTCCAATGAAAAGGCATTATGCAAATTCTACCTCTCTTACTCTCTTTCAGGAAAAAAAGCCTCCAGTAGGCAGTCATTGGAGTATTGAAGTCCCAGCCTTCATTTCTGTATGGTTGTGTTTGCCTTAGGGCCATGCTGCTTGTTTTGACAGTGGATCCCCCTAGATAGTTGGGATTAGTCGAGCTTGTTTAGATAAACTTGAAATCAAGGCCTTCTCTAGGTAGACAGCTAGATGTAGCTACTGAGTTTCCAGCTGCCTTCTTCTTTCATCCCAAAACAACTGCAGATTCACAGTAGAGATCACAGCCACAGGCTATGTCACATACATAAGTACAAAATTAAAGGCTGCTAAAAGAAGCCTTTGTAAGTCTTAGTGCTAAAATAAGGAATCTGTACTGCATAGTTTAAACAAATTATTCAAGAAGCACCAATAAAGGTCTGCAAGGGAGAGTTAACAAGACGTGTTCACAAAAGAAATACCCTGTTTACATAAATGGGCAAGATCATGCTTTGTTAATCACTTCTGCACCAGCCACTGTCCAAGCTTTTCAAAAATACATGTAAGTAAATACTCTAAAACAGCACCTGCTGGAATATCTGAAAATGAGCTCTGCTCATCAAATACAAACTTTATGATCATAGGAGACTATTTTGACAGGACTATTCCAATGAGATTTTCAGTCACATTCACAACAATTGGGCCAGATTTGATCTTTACTCTAATCAGCTAATTGAAACCATAGGATTTCATTCACACAAATATAATGCCTTAAAAGAGAAGGGCCAGAGCTCCAAACCTAAATTAAAACCTAAAATAAAATCCTGTCCATGTAACTACGTAACACCTTTATAAATCTGCACTGCAGGTCAGCCACAACAGGAGATTCATTTTTTCATGAGTAGAAAAACAAAACAAAACAAAAAACCAAAACGCTCAGTTCGGGCTTTTAAAGATTGTAATCTCTTCTAGCTGGGAGCAAGTTTTCTTATATACTCCTGCAGCATCCAGGCACAACAGACATGAAACTAAAGGAAAAATTAATCACTAGGATGTTATAAACAAACAACCAGCAAAAAAAAACAAACCCAAAAGAATGAAACAAAACAAACCCAAACCTTTGTTCAAATAGTAAATATCATTAAAAATCAACACCTGTCCTTTGCTCAATAAAAAGGATACGAAGAAACTTGCCATGTTGAAAATATTTTTATTTAAAATAGCACAATTTTGTGGTTAAGAAGCAAAGGTAGGGATTTGCCACCAAAAACTTCTCTGCCCTTGTGCAAGGAAGCACTTCAGGATCACTTTTCTGCCATTTCCATATTACAGAAATTGTACCATCTCTCACTGTAATATTAAGTCATTTCACTGACAAGATCTTTTATAGAAATCCAAAGCATTAAAAA
The DNA here is from genome assembly GCA_020745705.1 of Hemiprocne comata. Taxonomy (NCBI): domain Eukaryota; kingdom Metazoa; phylum Chordata; class Aves; order Apodiformes; family Apodidae; genus Hemiprocne; species Hemiprocne comata. The sequence continues at coordinate 10,787,522 of CM036604.1, forward strand.
GTGTGAAAGAATAACATTAGACTCAAATTTCTTCCTGCACTGGTTACCAAAGAGAATATTAGAGCACACACTGTTAGTCATTCCATATCATCAATTCCCCATTAGTGACATGCTTAGCAGGAAATAAGCTACAGACTGAGGTTAGGACTGGGAATCCTAACCAACAACTGAGCAAAATGCATCATTCCTGAGAAGAATTGAGAGAAACAGTTTCATCATGATCTGTGCTTAAAAGAAAACAGAACACTTTCAGAATTGTTACCTAAAAATTAAATGTGATTGCTACGATACCCCCAGCACAGTGATATCAAATACCAGGAACCAACACAATTGAGGGATTTGCCCTTTCACAAGTCTAATGGCCATGACCAAGATCCTCCTTATGGCTGGAGAGAAAAACGTGTTGCTGTGGAAGAGCTTTAAAGCTACTCGCTCTTAAAGTTACTTAACAACTCCATTACACAGGTATTACCTACTTTTTGCAGCTGAGGAAACATTACAAAACTAAAAAGTATCCCAAAGGGGGCAACAGCTGACCAATTTTTAAAATTTAGGAGTACCGGTTTCTCAGACGCGCATTCGTACCTATTTGAGAATCCTCTAAAGGGGAAGGAAGCAGAAAATTATGGTGTATGATGAGGACACTAGTGTCCCCAGGGAAAGATTTTTTCTAACATTAAACTTTGCAGAGAGGAGATGGAGTACTGAGTACATGAACATCAAATAATCTCATCTATCAAGCACCAGCAAATCCTTCCTTTCAGGCTACTTTCTAATAATTTCTTTAAAAAATTAATTACAAACAAAGAATAATGCATGCAAAATAATTTGGGAAATTCAACTGTGGCATCATGCAATCTAAATGCTTTGCACTATACGTTTATGAAATTATTCAAAAGTTACACTAAAACAAATAGACCTCATGATGATAGTCATGAGAAAATGCAGCACCAGGAAATCAAAATGTGAAAATCTCAACATTCCAGTTACACACACTCTTACAGACTAGTTTCTTTCACAGCTAAGGTAGGAAAGTCTTAAAAAATATATACCTTCCAGACATGCACTCTGCTACTCTGCTGTGTTAGTGATTTGGAATTCAGTACACCTGCATTTAGCTCTCCCAGCTCCCTGGCCCTGCTACACACAGCTCCTGTGCTGTGTGTTCCACAGGACACTCACCCCCCCACCCTCCAATCTGCAGAGGACACAGGGTTCTGATAGCCAGATGACTACAACTGAATACTTGTTCTTACTGAAGTAACAAGTCCTCATTTAACTTCATTGACAAACACCTTTTTAATATAAAATTGCACCTGATGAAAAGGACAGATTTTTTCCCCCTTGCTTTTTCCCTGTACAGCACCTTCAGGGAAGCTTTAGCTTCTTCACCACATTTTTTCAATTGTATTTGTACACTGGGGTAGGAGTACACAAGTTGCAAGAGCAGGAACCCAAATAAGAGTTTCCTCCTCCACATGCTCAGGAAACTGAAGCATCCATGACTACTTCAGCAGCTACAAAACAGAAGTTCTCCTTACTTTGTTAAAATAGTACACCTACATTAAACAAGCAATATAAAACACATTTAGGGGAAAAAAGCTCCAAGACAGAATATTATCATTGCTCATTTAGTAGTATGGTCTCAAAAATAGCCTTAGTCACCAGCAATTCAGACTTTAAAGCTAGGTAACTAAGTCATTCTGCCAAACTTCTGATTTGAAAGTTATCTCTGATCGCCTGATAAACTGTTTCATTACAACTGTTAACATAAAGACACTATCTGAGATTGATTTGTAACTCTAACCTTGGTGACACCACTTACCTGCTGATACATATTTTAACCGTGTTTCAAAACAAGTTCTACTGCTTGCCAAGGCCAGTACTTGCCAGGAATACCAGGAAGTTTGCACATACATGCAAACACCTGCATCAGTCACAGCAAGGATGATGTTACCTGCACGGAGATGCGACTACAACCATGTTAATTCACCTGTACCCTCCATAGTGGTAGGCACCAGGATTTTATTTTATTTAAAAAAAAAAAGAAAAAATAAATCGTTCATAAATTGATCTATAAGCACCATTATAGAACTGAATGGTTCATGACTGAAACGAGAGCTTTCTAAACTATTTTGATAATGACTGGCTTAACAAACCAAGTAGAAGGTAACTGCATAAGCATCTGCCATTTTAAAGAAAACCATGTTTAAAGGAAGTGAATATTTTACAGTTTTATCAATAAATATAAACATACGTAATAATCATTACTCACTTTAGGCCTGATCCCGCAACCTTTACTCACATGAATAGTCCCACAGGATTTTAATATGACTACCTCAACGAATAAGGGTTGGCAGGACAGATTTTAAATTATTCATATATTCACAGATTTTTAAGGCCAGAAGGGACCATTCTGATTATCTAGACTGACCTCTTGTATAACAAAGGCCATACGATTGTATCCAGTAGTATTTGCATTCAGCTGAATAATTTGTGGTAAAATCAAATTGTGTTTATTAAACTTCCAATATTGATTCAAATTTTACGTAAATGAAAACAAAAATTGTTTGGAAAGTGGCTTGAACTACAGTTCCTCACACTTGAACCCAACTATTCCCCTATTTCTATTCAGAATTTTTCTAACTTCTGGACACTGGCTTTTGACATGGCTTTCACACATGGACTTCAGAGTCCAACACCACCTCAGGTACTCTCGGGCCAAAATCAAGTCACCCTGGGGTCCTTCAAAAGATTAACTAGGAGTTAATTACTATTTGTTTTCTTCACTCTTACCCCTTGTGCCCTATACCATAATTTCTGAAATACAGATATGATAACTGGAAAAACATTTGACTAATGTTATCAATGATGGAACAAACAGGGAAACTCGTCTCATTCACAGACAGGAACAACTGGAGCAGCTGCTTAGATGACTGGCTTAAAGACCCCCCAAAAAGAAATAGTTTTGAGTACTTTCTCACTCAGCATGCCTTAGACTTCAGGACTCACTTTTTTCAGGGATACTTACAAATTTTGACTTCCTGTTTTGCTCTGCACAAATCCACTGCAATGATTTTTGCAGCCAATCATCAAGTAGTAGTAAAATAAACACACAAAGTAATAAAGAAACCTAGAATGCTATGATGCTATGTGAAATTCTATGCTGATCTGATGGATTACTAAAACCAGCTCTTCTATTAGGTTGTTAAATATAAACTCTGGCTGAATTCTCTCATCATAGAAATATTTAACTACTATAATCCTTAGATTTCCTAACTTCAATTCTAAAATGGAACTTGGATGAACAGATTATGTCAAAAGTTCTATTAAGATGCAAATAATCTTTGCCATATATTGCTCCAGGTTTGCAATTCTATCCAGCACAAACGCCTTGTAATGCACTTAGAACAAGGATGGTGCCCCCTACTACATGCACAAAGACATTAGACCTGAAGAGGTTCTGCATTTTTTATACTAACTAAATTATACTAGAGAAGCACATAAAAGGCACAAATAGAAATATACAAGAAAAACTGACCTCTCACCTACTCAGTCTAAAGAAAAGGTAATGAAAAAACAACTTGTGACATGCAATAAGAATGATGGAACAAGGCAGCAAACTAGATATATTTTCTTCACTTTCCTATATTAAAAGATACATATCTGGTCTAGAAAAATATTCTGAATTCAGAAAACTCTCAGTTCTATAGTCAAAGCCCCTGGTTTAGTCCTGTCCACAATCTCTCAGGACTTGAATCCGAGATCCCAGCTCTGTCCTCCCAGGCTCAGTCACCCCCAGCAGGCTCAGCCAGCCAGCAGCTGGATGCTCTGCACCCAAGGTGAGCTGCTCACCCAGGGCACAGCCAGCTTGCCTGCCCCGCACAAAGGCTGCCTTTCACACTGCTGTTCCACCTCTGCCTGCTCAACAGGGGACACTGCACAAGGAGAATGTTTGTGACCATCCTGCCTTCAGTTTTATTAGGCTCTCACTGAAAAAGGCTCCCTGTATGACTGCAGTACGACAGCTCTGCACAAACTGAGAGTATCAAATGCTTCAGAAGTATCAAATACTGCAGATACTTACAGTTTACACTGCCTTCATTTCACTACCAAGTGCCTTTCAGAACACTAGAAACACTTTTCTAGATTTTCTAAATTACTCAACCTTTCCAATGCAACTTCTTCATCTGCTTTTGACAGGATAGGTATTATTTTATATTACTCTAAAGACAGGCTTTATCATGCAGTGTATGCAACCTGCAAGGCAAAAACTTCTTACTAAGAATACTATGTGCAATGCAGAAATACCAAATTGAATTATAACCATCCCTGCTCAAGCAACTAAGTCCTCTTAGTGCACGCAGGTTTTGCAAGACAGGGGGGTTTGTGTTCCATTTATGGCCAGCAGTGTGTAAATACTCTCCAATCACACAGTTCTTACAATGACACAAAGAAAGGGTGCTTTTCATTTTTCCCTGTGTGCAATGTTTCTACAATGCTCGTAGACTTTGTACAAGAAAGACCATTAGTTTCTATATAAAGACTGCCATAAAAGTTTTATAGTTTCTATAAATGTATAAAGATTGTTGGTTTTATAATAAACTCTGTTTCTATGCCAGTGGAAAGAAAAATTACCAGCAGAATAGAAGTAGCAATCTGCATAAGTACCAGCTTGCAAGCATGCATACCTCAGTCATTCTTGCAGTAATTAACTGATACACAGAATAGTTCATCAAATTATAGACAAGTCATCATACCCACTTGAAGCAGCTCATAAACAGGAACTATCACCACATATTTTTTCTTTCCTTTCCAGATGAGCTATAAAGACTAAAACAGTAAGGAACTGAATTATGCACTACTCCAAAAAGCCATTTTTAAAATATATTGTGTTTTACAAAATTGCTTAATTCCTGCTACAACTTCCATTGACTGTTTGCCTATTTTCTACTTTTATACATTTATGCATCAACTAT
>CM036604.1:11422500-11460000 GCA_020745705.1 Hemiprocne comata
TTGGGCTAGGAGGGTGGCTACAGTATTTCTGCATTGTTTTTGCAAGATACTGGAACCACCACGTGCAACTGACACCCCCCAGAGCAGAGAGCTTGGCCACGTCCCCTGCGCCCACACAGAGCCCACTCTCCGAGTGACTGTTCCCACCAGTTTTCTGTCTGTGCTTCCAGTTACTTCAAATAAGTGTTCAGCCACCACGGTGCTTCCTTACCTCACTGTAAATGGCTTTTCTGTATGAAACAACAAAACACATTCTGAAATATTTTCACAGAATCACTGAGGTTGGAAAAGACCTTCAAGATCATCAAGTCCAACCATTAACCCTACTGTCCCCAGTCCAGGACTGAGCCATGTCCCCAAGCACCACATCTACAAAACTTTTAAACACATCCAGGGATGGTGACTCAACCACCTCCCTGGGCAGCACATTCCAATATCTGACAACCCTTTCAGTGATAAAGCTCTTCCTAATGTCTAGTCTAAACCTCCCCTGGCTCAGCTTGAGGCCATTTCCTCTTGTTCTACCACAACTTCCTTGTGAGAAGACACCAGTGCCTACCTCTTTACAGTGTCCTTTCAGGCAGTTGTAGAGGGTGATGAGCTCTCTCTCCCCTCAGCCTCCTTTTCTTCAGACTAAACAGCCCGAGTTCCCTCAGCTGCTCCTCATAAGCCTGGTTCTCAAGGCCCTTTACCAGCTTGGTCACCCTTCTTTGGACAGGCTCCAGCACCTCGATGTCTTTCTTGTATTGAGGGGCCCAAAACTGGACACAGGATTCGAGGTGTGGCTTCACCGATGCCAAGCACAGAGGGATGATCACCTCCCTGGTCCTGCTGGCCACACTATTTCTATTACAGGCCAGGATGCCCTTGGCCTTCTTGGACATCCAGGCACACTGCTGGCTCATATCCAGCTACTTATAAATCAGAAGCCCCAGGTCCCTTTCTGCTGGACAGCTTTACAGCCGCTCTGCCCCAAGCCTGTAGCATTGCATGGGGTTGTTGTGGCACAGTGCAGGACACAGCCCTTGGCCTTGTTGAACTGTCCAAGTCTCTCTGTAGAGCCTCCCTACACCCAGGCAGATCAACACTTCCTCCCAACTTGGTGTCGTCTGCAAACTGACTGAGGGTGCAGTCTATCTCCTCATCCAGATCATTGATAAAAATGTTAAAAGAAGCAGTCCCAACACTGAGCCCTGGGGAACCCCACTTGTGACCAGCCCGCAGCTGGATTTAATTCCATTCCCCACCACTCTCTGGGCCCATCCAGCCAGTATTTTACCCAGCAGAGTGAGCGCCCGTCCAAGCCATGAGCAAACAGTTTTTTCAACCTAGGCAACAGTCAAGCTTAATGTACTTTAATCACTGTATGGAAACCCAAGGGCTGTTGTGCTCTCACCTCCATTACAGCATTTAATTGGGCTTCTCTCTACCCAGCAAAACCCACTGAACCTGCAGGGGCAGAAGAAACAGTGAAGTGCACGGATTAGCCATCAGAATCATTACAGCAAAGAACAAACCAGGCATTGTTAACACAGGGGTGTGTTACTTAAATACAACTCAGCTACTAGCACGACCCATGTTAATCATGTATCATGAAATAATTTATTTTAGAAATTGGTAGTTTTTCAGTTAAGAATCTCCATCTCAACAAAAGCCCTGCAGGCCTCACCCCGCGCAGGGCCGGGCACGCGGTGCCGCACGCGGGTTCCCAGCCCCACGGCACGAGCAGCGCGTCTCACCCGTGCCCAGACTCTCAGCATCGCAGCACAGTTCTCCCTCAAGTTCTCCTGACTGGGTAAGAACTTTTCCAGGGAGCTGCAGGACACCGAATGGCATGTTTCTGGCACTTAGCTTTGGGTGTAGAACTGCAGCATAGGCTGTGGACCGGGCTGAGCAAAATGCAGCAGCCCGTGCTTGTAAAAACCTGTTCCGAGGCTGTTCATTGCCCTGGCACCCAAGAGGGGATCCCAAGCCAAGGAAAAGGACTTTCCATCTCAGCAGAACAGAAATACCTTTTCTCCTGAAGCCAGGCAGGTCCGTGCCAGCGAGCAGGGCAGCAGGAGGGCTCAGCCCCCTGGCACTGCCCAGCCCTGGCAGGAGGCTGCCCAGCACCTCACCATGTACCAGAGTGACAACCCTGAACATCTGCTGCAGCTGTTCAGGGGAGCCCGGGTACTAACTATGCACGTCACTAAAACTGGCAGAATAAGCAAATGCTTTAAAAAAAACCTCACACTATGCAAAGTTATTTGGGATTTGGGTGAGGGTCATTCCACTCAGCTTAGGGGCAAAATATTTAAATTAAAAATTGCATTTTTTCACATTGAGATTTTAATTCTTGACTAATTATTTTAGACATTTTCTGTATTAATTACAGTGTATCACCTCTTTCTTAAGTTCTTTATCTACTTTCTTTGAGTAAAGCTATTTAATACTGGAGATTGTGGAAAACATTTGTTCATGATTATCCAGACATACAGTCAAACAAGACTGAAACAAGAGCAGCATGCAAAAATGTATTTAAGGACTATCATCCCAAAATGCTGCTAAAAGCTATTAACCAGTACGTGTTAATTGCCACAGCATTCATATTAATTTTCACTTCAGGCCCGACATTGTGGAATATTTCCCCTGATACATTTTAACCAAAGTTTAATTTAAGGAACTGCTTCTATCAACACTTATGAAAATTAACAGCCAAGCAATTAGCACTCATGAATTATCCCTTCCCCCATGCCTTCTACACTGATTTTAAAACAGTTGCTACAAGAGAAATTGTTAGTTTTTAAGCCATTGTCAAAATTACCCACAAAAAATCCTGTAACACTATGCAGAGGTACCATTCCTTGCAACAGCATTCTTAGCATCTGTCCAGCTAAAAATCATGTTTAAAAAATCATGCTAAAAAATCATCACCTACTTTTATTTAAATTCTCTCCAGTAGCCAAGTAAACCCACAAAACCCTTATGAGGTCAGAAAACCTAGACTTGTATAATCCTTAATTTTCAACTAGTAGTCATGAAAATAGAAATAAAAATTGAGAAAACTGTAGTCTGCATGCAGGAAAGTGCATGGCTCTCCTAACTCAAGCTTATTCTAGAGCAGAATGATCCCTTCCTTACATTTTTACTGCAATTCTCCAACTTTATTCTTTGATTATTTTGCATATATCTCTTTTTTGACTATCCTGTAACACTTCTGTGTTTGCTGACATTCTTCTGGGGATGCGGGAGCAGTCATTGGGTGGCAGGCATGTCAAAAATGGAATTGACAAGACATTTTAGTAATTAAAATTTCTTAAAGGTAGCAGAGACTAGGAAGAAAAATGTGTGTAATGGCTTCAGAGATGACTTAAGGGGAACTGCAGACAGAGGCCTTAGCAGGAGGTACTCATTCAGTACATGGTTCCTACAAAGCTGAACATTTGATTCTAGCATAATTTTCCTCTACTCCAGCAACTAAACACATTTTTCTTTAGTGGAAATGGTCACACAGTTGAATAGCTTTGACAGTAATACTGTGCTAAATCAGTATCCTTTAATATCTTCGAGAAAACTCATCGCCCACTTTCCAGTAACTCATGAAAGGCACAACTGATGTGAAAGGAAACATTCTGAATTTCTACTGAATGAAAGAGATACAGCCAGGAGTAGTTTTTGTGTGTGTTTAGCTGAGAGCTCAAGTTTTGAACTGTCCATGAAACCACAGGTCTGTCCTGTGCAGCTGTGGGGCAAGAACCACCTGAATTCCTGAGCTGATTGGAATGCTTCCATTGCAATTGCATTTCACAAGCCATATTCTCTACTATTTTGATAATTAATGAACTGATCAGAATAAGAAGAAATTAGAGTGCTTTAAAATTTTATTATTTCATAAAATTGCACAAGTGGTTATGAGAAAGACACTAAATCTGGCAGAAAACACCTGTGAGATGCAAGCACTGTGATACATGGGCTCGAGTGACACTGCAGCCTGCAGAGTTCTCTTGTTAACTGATCAGCTCAGAACAACACACCAAATGTTGGAGGGGGGGACAGGAAGGACCCTGGAGACAATGGTTTTATTCGATTTCAGATGCATCAGGAAGCAGAATTGGGGGTCAGTTCAAATCATGCCCAAAGCAGTTAAGATGGGCACACACGTGGCCCAAGAGCCCAGCCAGCAGAGCTTCCCCCACGCTCTGCCCTGAGCCACACGGGCGCTTTTCAGCCAGCTGAAATCTGCCTCACAAAACTCAAATATACGTGTAAACCAAAGGCCTAGTTACAATCGTAAAGATTTCAGAGCCAACGTGATCCCCAGAGTAAATACATAATTAAGTAGGGTTTTTTTAAGACATGGTTAATTAGGCCCCTAGCCCCTCCTCAGCCCCCTGCCTCTCCCCAATTATGTACCACTTCCCCAAGAGATGAGTGGCTCTGTTAATTATGTAAATAAGTGATGTGCTATTCCCTGTAAGAATTGTATTTATGTAAAAAATACCACTCATCTATTATCAATAAAAATAAATACGAGACCTACGATATTTCACTACAACTAATTGTAAAAAGCTAGGTGGTGTTTGAGTTTACATTGCTGTCTGAAAATACAGCAAAACTGAAGTAAGGAAAATAACTCACTACTGAACCATAAAGTTTCTTCTGTATCTTGGATGCCCAAGTAGGTATTTACAAAATAGACAATATATATGAAAGTATAGAAAATAAATTTTACAAGCATACTATTGAGAAACTTAGCAGGGTAATATGAGCAATGCTGTTAAAATTAGTAGAGTGAGATTATACTCTAACAAAATGACAATTCAGCTATTTTTGAGAGTTCAAAAGGTGTTTTGATTTCTAGATCACAATCAAGTTGATTCATGTCATACCATACAAATCACAAGTGAGTGACATTGTGGCATTTCATTAATATCTCAAACTACTATGTATAAAGCAATTTCCTTCAAATGGACCAAACACCTGCTAATTGCATCAGACTTTTAAATATGAAAATTAAGATGTTTATTATGGTCAACTATAATCCAGTAAAAAGCAGTTTGGATTACAAAAGCTTCTGAGAAAAATTCTAAGGTTGCCCAAAGCATGCTCAAGTATTAAAGCAACAAGACTGGGACACCACTGAATTACAATAAATTTCCCTTCCTATAGTAGTGTTTGTTTTATTTTTACTTTCTCTGTGCACGACTGTTGGAAATACATTTATTTAAATGTTTGCCAGACTGCAATGTCATGACATCAGAACAACAAGCTCTGAGTTCAGAAAAAAGGCATCTTAATGCAGTCAGCACTGAAGTACTGTGATCATTTATTACTGAGGCCAATAATGTTGAAATACTGTGTCAGCACTAATTATAGTTACTACATACTAGTACATATAAAATAACAGAGGCAGCTTTTGCTATGTAGACTTCCTAGTTTAAAAGTTACCATTTCACAAATATTCCAAATACTTCTAGATACCTACTGGAATTACATATCTGACTTTCCACTTTAAGAACACTTAACAGGATATGAAATTCTTCCATCACAACGATAATGAAGCTCAAACCTCCAACTCCCACAGGAGATTCTACAAATAAATCCAGCAGAAAACAGATCTGTGCAGTATTTATGATTGTTTTGGAACAATATGACACTGATCCATCACACCCATGTTTATATTTCAGTTTCTAGAGTCTATGACAAAGAAAAATATTTGACAGTACAGAGTAACTAAAATGCACACAAGGAAAGAGAGTTACCTACAATTCTGAGTAACATAAAATGCAAGCTCTTGAAATTAATGCAGTCAAGGAATGAATTTGACCTACCAGGTTTGTGGTGAAGCTTCTCTGTGTATCACATACATAAGGACTTGCCCAGAACTACCTTGTTCAGCCCTTTTCTTACCCCAGATATTGACCTATTGAAGCTTCAGTTTTCCACCCTCAAAACAGACACTGGCTCTTCCCACTCTCCTTGGAGCATTTTGAGGATAAACACAGCATAAGTCATGGAACATTCATCAAGTGCTGTGATGTGGCTAGACTGAATAGATTTTTTATTTTTAAATGCCACATAACCAATAATTTACACAAATTTAAAGAACTGGCCCACCATCAACTCTGTGAAGAGGTGTCCTAGGACTGGAAAAAAAACCAGCAAGGTAAGGCACACCTAATGGTAAGGCACAGTTTTGTAGTGGAAATGGGAGAAATGGTTCTACTGAACCTGGAACCAAGAAGCATGTTTCCAGATAACCACTTTAAAATAACTGATGGCCTACTATAAAGTCTAATTAAAGCTTGAACAAGTAAATGCACACAAAAACTGGCTTAGGCCCATCATCTTCAGGTCAGGGACCACCTGTATAGGGAAGAAAACCACCTGGTCCACTTACCTTGCCATCAAATTTGGAGTACTCATTGAAGGGGTTGTTCAGCTGCAGCGGACACTGCTCCAGCCGCACGGACAGGATGGACTGCTTCCCAGAACATGGAGGTTTCACTCTGAAATTCTTTTTTTCAAACAGTGAGCTCAGCTCCTCTGCTGCAGATTAGAAAAGAGAGTGGAGTACTTGTACTAGGAGATGTACAGAGGCTACTGTTGACTACAAAAAGATAACCTCATAAAAGGGAGAACAAAATAAAATACATAACAAGAACAAAGGCTTTAGCAGAGCAGAATGTACCACCACTCCTTCGTTGTCCAAAGACAGGACCAGAAGTTTGAATGATGCTACCACTTAGGCTGAGGAAAAAGATGGAGAATGGAATGGACTGATCACTACAAGACTCAAGTAGTCAAGATAAAAATCAAGATTCAAAGAGAGCATTACACATTCCAGGTCTTTCTGCTTGCCTGCCTTTGTCCAGATGAACAGCAAATGCTATGGAAAGAATTGTTGACCCACCCATAATCCACCATGCAAAAGCATTTCAGCTTAGCTTGTAACACGGGATATTATGCTACACTACAGGAGAATATATCACCCTGTCACTACAATACAATGTCACTGTGCTGTCAGCTGTAGGCTTGAGACTACATCTGATCCAAGAGAACAATTTCTTCAGGTTTTATTTCTCATGGTAGACTGGATAGGGTGTCTTCTCTCAAAAAAATGACAAACTTGAAAACACCATTCCAGATAAACAGTCTGGACAGTAAAAAAAAACTTTCCAAAAACAAAGGTGATAAGAGTTAGTGAGTTCTTTGTGTGACCTGTGAAGGCTCAGGAAAGCCTCAGACAGCAGCTCTTTTTACACAAAGAGACTGCAAAGCTTGATTTCCAGCAACAGTTTAACTCCAAATTTACAGGCATACTTAAAAAAAATTAAAATTGGGGCTTCTTATGTTGTAAGGACACTACAAAAATCAGGACAGAGCCTGGGGTGGTTTAGCATATTCGCACCAATGGGTCTCATCTGCAAGAAACTGTGACTGAATCTGGACAAGTTTTTTCCACATCTGCTCTAGGAACCAAGTACCCCCAAACTCCATCAATCACTACCTGAGAACCAGCACCAGCTCTCCTCGACTGACTCTGCTCTGCTTTCCCACATTTGGATTCTCTCACATCTCAGATTTACATGTTGCTCCTCCAGGGAAATGAAACTGCTCCTAAGGCAGAATGACTTGGGACTGGATCTGCAGGGAGTTGGTTAATTTCTTAACATGAGAAATTAAAACTTGTCAAATGATAACTAGTCAAAAGCTCAGTTTATTTTTATCAGCAGATTGCCTGAAAACTCAGACAGTTGGCAAAAGTGCTAAATACTGGCACTAAGAAATACCCAACAGTCTTGTGAGAGGCTGCGATTAACCAAAAAAAACGGATTAAATCCTTTTTCAATGTGGCAACTCAAACTCCATTAGGTCTATCTCACAAGACTGGAGAGCTTAAATAACTACATTCTGTAAGGCTGTAAATTCAGCTGGCTGACATACAGTTTTCCTTTTCCAGAAAACATAATAACTTAAAAAATTTAAACTCATTTAGGAAGAGGAACACAAAAAAGCTAGAAGATAGATGAGATTTCTGAAAAACTATCATTCTTCATGGAGCATTTTGTCAAATAATTCCTAATAGACTCAGGCCGTAAGAGTTCCAATTAAATATATCAAGAAAAATAACATTTAAATTTCTCAAATTTCAGGTGAAAAAAGCTCGTATTTTACATTAAACTAGCTTTAATGGCACAAATTTAAACTCTTAGTTCAAACAAAGTTTTGCCAGTACTCTATGTATTTTTCAGCTTTTGTGGTGTTGTTAGCTATGTGAGCTGTTGTACATGGCAAGGCAGAGAGATTCCCTCAATATGTTGTTAATTTTCATTTTATATGCTCTGAAATGAGTAAATGTAAGACCTAAATACAATGCCTTATTTCTTGCTTCCATCTAAAAAAACTCAGGATTTTATAAAAAGGAGCAACCTTTTGTATGTACACCCTGTTTGCTTTACAGGACCCACAGACTGTCTCATTAGCATAATTTGATCTCAACGCTGCAGGAAGCTGAAACATCCTTTTCATTTTGCTGAAAAAGAACCGATGCACAGAAAGGTGATGTGAACTGGTGGCACATCAGAACAAAAAAAACCAGACCTCCACTGTGTCACACTTCACTTCCAGCCAGTCAACTACCCCTGAAGCATCTTTATAGTTGTTAACACCCAAACCAGCCCAAACTCGTGGAGGTTTTCAAGCCCATACACTACAGCCACCTTATCTTTCAGACTCATTCCTGACACAGCAAACAGCTTGTCTCCTGACAGCAGCCAAACAGATCATCTGTAGAAAATGGTATTTTTTTTTTTCATCACCATACACAAAGCTACTCCTCTCTCACTCCCCTTTACCCCAGTTAGTACTTTTATTTTTGTACACAGTGATTAAAAATGGGAATCACCAAAAAAATACTCAATTGCCAGATGCCTCAACTGATGGGCACATTTCCACCTGCAGGACAGGGGAGATGCTTGCACAAGTGTCTCTCTGAAGTGAGGCACCTCTGGAGGTGGTGTCACCAGCCTCTAACCAAACACCAACTTTCCAGCACCGTTTTCATTTGCATGGTGGCAGCCACAGGTCAGACTCTGTTGAAAGCCCAGACAAACACAGTCAGAGGGAGGCAGCCCAGTTCCCCCATCTGAGAACAGCTGTTTCTATTGTTATCACTTCCAGATGCATTTTTCTGAACACTGAACTCAGGAGCAGAACAGGCAATGCCTCAAACACACACACACGATAAAGAGGAAGACCCAGTGGATACCCTTTGGGCCTCCTCTTCTCCTGAGCTCTTCCCACTGTGTTGTTCTTCATGCCAATAAGTGACAAACCTGCAGAATGGCAGTGAACAAGCAGAGAAAGAAAATCAGCTCTGCCAATAGAGAGATCCAGAGTGCCTGGAGTTTTCATGCAACTTACTTGTTTTCTATTTAAAGATACTCTGCAGCAGGGAGGGACTGATCTGTTTGCCTACAACCCCAGCACATTCTTGCAGAGGGGGACACCTCCAGGGCTGCTGAGTGACAGACTGTCTCTCTCTTCAGGCCAGCATGTAAAAGGAACTGAATGTGATGGTGAAGCCCACGTGAATAAAAAACTACAAACAGAGAGACCCGACAGGAAACATGATCCTGAGGGCAATTCAGTGTAAAGAAATACCAAGCAGGGTCTAAGTAGGGATAAAGAAGAAAAGGAGAATTGCATCATCATTGGTCAAATGCTATAAAATATTGAGCACAGAGAGTTGGAGGCTATGGTAGATTAAACTTTGAAACCTACAACTCTGCTTACAGAGGTAGAAAGGCAAAAACGTTTTAGAAGGCATTAACAGAGGTTCCAACCACGGCTGAACACTGTGCTAAGGATTAGTGCAACTGTGGTGCTCAGGTGAGCAGCTCTTCACTCCTCAAAAAAAGATATTATAGAGCTGCAGAAGGTTCTGCAAACGACAGGCAGGAAGATACAAGGATTTAGGCAAAAAAAGGAGATTACACAGGGACCTAATTAAGATATACACAAATTTTGAAAGCAGGCATGAGAGACCATACAAAAGTCTGAGTGCACATCAAATACAACAGGAATAGATACTGGCTTGAGCTACGAGATGAGAGTATTGAGACAGGTTTTTCCATTTCATATATAATAATTTAAACTACATAGAACTTTCAGGCAGAAGTACTGAATTATATAATTTAAAAATGAATATTTTTTGAGATAACAGCAGTATTAGTTTTTCCAAGAAAAGGCTAGATAGGCTAAGGCAGCATTCATTATGCTGTCATTTAAGTAGATCATAAATACATATTATTTCTTAAGATTTTTTCCCCTTATGTAGAAAAGTAACCACAAAATATATATCTATAAAAGTAACCTCTATGAAATTCTTAATCGCATCTGGTACACCACATGGTCCAGGAAATAGCTAGGGAGCCCTAACAACATGGGGATAACCACCCTGCCTTTTGGATGCAGACACTGGCCCATGGCCTCCACCCAGCAAGACACCTCCTGGCCCCTGCACAGCTCCCACTGACCCCAGGGTTTGCTACCTCCAGCTCCTGCTCCCTGGGACAACAGGAGCCTTAGAAGACAGTGACAGCACAAACACTGCATTAACACCTTTTATTGCAAAAAAATAAAGCAGCCACTCTAATAAGATCAGACCAACAAACTAGGTTTAAACACTTTCACTTTACTTGGCCTTCATCAACGACTTGGAAAGCTCCAGTCAGAGCCAGAACCCAACGAGCCGCCGGTGGCCCCCGCCCCCCAGTGGGAAACGGAGCAGGGGAACAGAAGGCAAACACAGCCATTGGCATTTCCTCTATCCTTGGAAAGCTTTAGTGAAAATCACAAACTGAAAATGTTGTAACCATCAAAAGCAGAAATATAAACAGTAGGAAAAGAGATATTTTCTTTTTACCTGAGTAAGAAGTATTTCTGTCTTTCCACTGAACATTTTTGCATTTTATTTGATTTTGTCTCTCTTTCCGCAGTCGTTCTAGTCTCTGAGCTTGAAAAGAAATATTATAACTATAAGTTTGTCAATGAAAGTTTATAGTAAACAAAGACATAATTAACTACCTTTATATGAATAAAGATGTTTTATACTGCATATGTAGGGGAAAAAGTAATAAAATTTTAAAGGTGGCACCCCTGAAAAGCAAATACCAACAAAAACATGAAAATGTTCTTGATTTATAATTGAAATTAGAGGATATAAAACATTAATAGAGATCATAAAGATAGTATTAACATGGAAGAGAATAATAAAATGTGAAAACTTCTGTGATTAATATGACATTTCATTATATAAATCATTAATAACGGTCTTAAAGGAATTTTAATGCACAAATGAACTGAAGTGAATATTACATTACAGGAATAAAATTACTGTTATGAATTACTCTACCCGTTTCAAAAATTAAAGATAAATGAACTCAGACTAGACTATTAAAGTTTTAAATATAAAATCCTTTATCTAAAAATCATGAAAATTATAAAATGTCAAAGCTATATAAATTAGCATAGCTTTTTCTTTAGTGTGCTGGAACAGTTTATAGGTAGTAAAATAAATTATTTGTATCTTCACAACATTAGTCAAATCCTAAAATGAATATAATATTTCTTTATGTATATTTTGACTCCATGTTCAAAATACGGTTTGAAAAAAGCCTCAAACAGTTATAACATCAAAAAAACTTTCAGGCCAGGGTACCAGATTAATATCTTAAATTCTCTGGTATCAGCAAGATCTCCCTCAGGAAATGGTCAGCTGAACCTGGCAGAAGCCACCCAAGACAATGACCACAAGAAATAAATGATGTTCTGAAGTGTCCAATCAAAGTAAGAAAGCAGATTAGACTGGAAAGTAGGGCTAATAATGTTGATCACTGAAGGAAACAATTTGCTGGATATATTAGCAATTTTGATGTATTGAGATCATTCATTAACTAAAATGGGTTTGTAGAAGAGATTCTAAAATGCTAAATTATTCTGACAATTTTTAGATACAATTTGAGTTCCCTGAGCTATTTCACCAATTAAAAAAAGGTTAGTAAATATTTTCTATTCCTCCTATTACTATTTTACATTTAGTCTTTGAACTGAATTGTGAATACAGAAGTGAATTTTTTTTGCTTCCATAAAAACTCTCAACCTGGGAACTGATTAAAAAAAACATACAATTTTGAGGTTTACCAGCTGTAACAACAGTCAGAGTTGCAAACGCACGGGGACTTTGATGTCTACTTCCCATTTAAGTCGACATGAAATTAGTGCCTAAATACCTCGGTGTGTCTTACACTCTTAATGAAATAAGAGAAGATGGAACCTCACAAGTAAAACACTCTTGTAGCATAGGTATTTTATTCTGAAAGAAAAAGCTTTTTTTTTTTTTCAATTACTGTCCAGGCTGCAGCTCGAAATTACCTTCCAAAAACCTCTCTTTCCAAACAGGTCTTCATAAAATATGTTAGATTCATATGTAAACAATGGATAAAGCAAAACACATATCATATAAGTAAGTACAACACATGTTTTACTCCTATTTGATGTTTTCAGCCCTTGTCCAAACACACTGGAGTGCAGTCACCATCTCCACCCTATTCTGCTTTCTACACTTGGTCACAAATTATCATTTACCATGGGACTGTATTACAGCAATTCCAAGTTAGATGGAATTATCAGTACCTATTAGAAGTCTGAATTATTTAAGGTTCATTCCCACAAGAAACATGTTAGTTTGAAAGCTTTCAGTGTGAAAAATGTCACTGACCAAATGTAGTTCTTGTTTCATTAACTATTAGCAACTAGATGAGCCTTTGTTTCTACTCTTGCGGGTTGGGAGAATTTTCCTGCTGTCCCACATCCCCATCACCCTGTCCAGAGCAGGCAATGAGGAGATGGAGCCAGAGCCAAAGCCCTCCCCTGACCCAGCTGGCTCCTGGAGAAAAGGAGGAAGGATTCCACAGCAGCAAGCCCCACCATCCTGCCCAGACACGACCTGCCTGGCAGGCCTTGCCCACTGCACATCCCTTCCAAGACTAAGGGGTAACTTTGATATTAGAATGCACATAAAATTCATTTCCAAATTAGCATACCCATGAGAACCACCTAACAGCCAACACTGCTGTGGTGTCTACAGAGATGGTTGAGTCTTTTACAGTAACACGTTATTTCAACAATTTATGAAAAATACATTATCCTGGTAAAGTACTTTATAATAAAAGAGTTTTGCAAAAGCTAATCAAGATATAATCCATCCAAAAACAATGGTTAAAGACAGCAAAAGCAGAAGTAATTTTATTCTGCAGGGTATAAACCCAAGGGGAATAAGGAAGAGCTTGCAGGTTAAAGTTGGCAGCTATTACCTATTGATACACAAAAATACACTACCTTCTCTTTCCAAACCTGAAAACCACAATCTGCTTTTCAAAGAACAAATGTTCTTGCTCTTGTTAAATCTACTCAGGTAGTTATGGATTAAGTAAAAAAAGAAGTGACCTTACATTTGCCCAATTTAGGAGCAAAAATGGCAGATTTCACAGTCAATGAGTTTTTGTACTTATGTACAAACACTTTGTTCTATGCAGGTATAGATCTCTCTTCTTCCATCAAGAACTGAGATGAGCACTTGTGTAATGCAAACATTTATATTAAAATAGTTAACTTTCTATTTCATTTATTCTTCTTCCTGTATTTTTGAACAGGGTTCAGTGGTGATCAACTTGCATTCTCTGGGGGCTTTTCTCCATCCCACTGTGTCTCAAATCATAGCCCAATTGCCTTGATAACTGCATTAGGCTCCTAGTGGTACCAGTGCACACAATGGAACATGCACGATGAAGAGAGGCAAAACCTGGCTCCTCCAGGAACTGAGTTTCCTGACCTTTGTTTTAAAATACACCACCAACTGGAAACAGAAATTGTTTCAACATGTAATTTAATTGGGGATTATTCTATCTGTCACTTGGTGAAATAATCCATTATTTTTTTGAGCAAATCTATAAACATTTAAACTTTGCCCCTCCTTCCTCATAAACTGTACCATCAGCCAAACCAGACGAGACCTCCAGGGCAGTGTGAGGCAGGCTGGCACATGATGCTTTTCACTGGGCCTTACAGGCCATTGCAGTCATTTGCTCAGCTTATTGCCAGATCTTATTCTCCCACCACAAGAGATCAGTGCCTCGTCTTCCTGTAAGTTTTGACACCTATTTGTAAAAGGTATTTAAAGATATTGAATGCCATACAACCTTTTACTGCTTAGGTAGAGCACAGATGTTTTTTCTGAGCTCTAGGTGGTGTTATAATACCTTCAGAAATCATTTGAAAAAAAAAAATACTGTAACACAGAAAAAAAAAATCAGTACTGACCACCTCACAGCAGCCTTTTCACATCTATTTTATACCCAGAACTTTCGATTGCAGCATTCCTTGGGGATAAAGAAGAGTCTACATATCCCTCACATGAAACAAGTGGGACAACTTTCTTCCAGTCAAGACAGTGTAATTTCAAAAGGTGTACATCCTTAAGCTTCCTAATTTGGTAACTTAAATCCTAGCTCAAGGTTTTTCTCAGAAATAAAACTTCAGAAGACCAAACACATACAAACCATCCACTTTGTTGTCTCACACTAAACTTCATTCTGCTCTGTTATAAAAAATAGATTTGATGCCTCAGTAGGTAGATTTTCTCAAAAATAACTATCCTGTTCAAAAGTTAACACCCCTCCAGACATTAACAATAGAAATATCAGAGAATGTTCATGTACTTTGGATTTAAGCTTGATGCCTTTACAATTTACAACTTTTTATTTATAAAACTGAGTACCTCAATGTTCCTCTGCACATGAACATGGAAAACAGCAATTAAAACTCTGCTGACAGCACACTAACTGAATCATGACATGTCTTCTATAAAAGGGTCTTGACATCACAAATGGAAAAGTTTGACAGACACCTCTCTAGTCATGCTCTGACTTGTCCATGAAGCCTGGCTAAGAGAAACTGAACTCAAAAGGCAAACATCATCTTGGCTGCAACCTTCACCTACCTGTGTTTGATCGTCTTCTGATTCCAAAGTCCCAGCTTGAGGTAATATCTACTGATTGGGAGTACACATAGCCCTGAGTCTCACCGTTGCTCCCCTGTGTTTCTGACCCACTGTCCCCATATGCTGATGAGGGATTAAACTTCTCCAGGTCGACATCGTGATCTATCAGGACCATTTCACACATCCCTGTGTCATCACTGGTCACATGTGACTGCCGAATATGAGCAAGTATAATTGTTGGGTTGTCCAGGAAAGCCATTCTGTCCACAAGCCCACCACTTCACTCTACTATCTCCTCTCCATCTTGTTCCATGGACACATGTACCTAGAAATGTAACATACACAGCATTTTAGGAAAAAAAAACAACCCACAAAAAAACCCAACCAAAACCTGATTCAAGAAGGTTTATATTTCAGATGCACAAAAACCATCTGACTCAGTTTTGTACAGTGAATTATTTTAATTCTGCTCCAGTTTACTTAAGTTACATTGCTTGCTGAGATCCACTTAAAGAACAGTGGTTTTGAAAGACAGCTTGAAACCTGAATTATGAGACAACAGAACACAACAGACACCAACAGACAGGTCCCATTATTGTACAACAAGTGGTTGTTGCTATAAGGCAAAATATTCCAGAAGCTACACACAGACAGACATAACACACACTAGACACATCTGTCCATTCAAATTAATAAATTTACAAAACCAGATAGGGTTTTGAATTTCTTTTCACCCATCATAAGAGCGTGTTACTGTTTTTCTTCTGCTTCTACAAACGAGCTCCTTAATTACTTTATTATAGACTCTCTTCAGCTTTTGCATTTCCAGAAAAAACTATAAACATGAAGAGATTAATATCTCAGGGCAGGATATTGAACATCTGCATGGCACTTCATATAGGGCAACTGTTGTAATACAGAAAAAGCTCCACGATCATAGACCACACGCCTGAATTCTTAAGCACTTTAACAACAGTAATGGCCACTTACCTAAAATACCTCATTCAGAGCACTCGAGGGGCCTCAAAGCAAAGCAGAGGGCAAAAAAAGAAAAGAAAAAACAAGCCACAAAACCCAAACCACACTCAAATTGTTATCCTATTCTACTGTAGCTGTAGATTTATAGTTAATCTAATTCAAGATGCCTCTGAAAGGGGCAATTCCACGTTCCGAAGGGCCACCCGGAGCCACCCCAAACCTCAGGGGTCCGGTCTAAGCTCACAGAGAGATACAGAACTTGACGGGAAATCCCCCCTGCTTTTCTACTCTTTTGTGTATCTGAGGAAAAATCCCAACATTTTAACACCTGCTATAGAACTAAACCTGTTTGGTATTTTGAACCTAGAAAAAACAACCACCCTCCCTGTCCCTGCTGTTTGCAAAACTTCTGGCACCAAGAAGAAAGTATCAAAGGAAAATAATTTTAAGTCACACAAAGCAATATCCACTGGAAACCTGGTAAAGGCAGCTGGCCTTTTCCTGGTCTAACAGAAGAAACAACACATCAGACAGGCTTGTTCAGGACCAGCAAACACATTACATCATTTCCCCTGGATGCTTCCACAGGGAAAGGTGTATTAACATACAGAGCCTCTGAAGCAGCTTCTGCATTTAAATATTTGGAAGTAGAAGTAATACTTCATTGGCCACTGGTCTGATCTAATGACAAAAGCAGAATTTTGAAGGTGTATTGTAAACTGCAAACCCACCCTCCCTGCCAGTACCCTCCCTCCCAACAAACATCAGCATCTGCTAATTACAGTGCTCCATAGATATTTACAACCTTCATAATTTTAGGCCTTTTTTGGTTTATTGGCCGCAAATATTGCCTTTTTTTTTCCCCCCCGAGGGACTGTGTCCTGTGTTAAGAAAAACAGACAAATTCCAAAGTATTATATTAAACAACAGATCCAGCAGCAAGAAGGAATTCATTAAAAGAATGGTAGAGAAATAAAACTGACATGCTGCTTGTTATTAACACACTACTCCTACATTTTAATAAATTATGCTATTAGCTAAACATGCTCCACCAGTATCCGTGGAGATGTTCAAAAGCCCAATTGGACAAAGCCCTCAGCAACCTGCTTTAGCTGGCCCTGCTGGGAGCAGGGAGGCTGGCCCGGGTCTCCAGAGGTTCCTGCCGACCTCAGCAACGCTGCAACTCCACGTTCTATTTTTTATTTTCTATTTCCATTACAGAAAGTAGGCCTGCTCTCCCTGAAGGATTCCTCATTGTCCTCAAAGCGAGGGACCATAAGGCGGCCATCTCCTGGCTGTAATTTACGTGTGAAAGGCCTTTAAGCACTAACAGTGTGACCGCTATTGTGAGACTTGGAGAATACAGACACACTGAGTACGGACATTTTTTAAAGTGCTCGGAGAATGTTTTTAAACTTAATTATTTACACATCACTTATTAGAAAAGGCCATGCTCACCTGCAAGCAGTAAGAACTTGTTTAAATAAGCAACCGCCTTAGGCTTCTAAAAGGTCTGCAAACTCCCAATCAAAAATTACTGCTGCCCCATCAATGTGTCATATAAACGTTGGCATGTTAATTGTGTATTTATAAGATTGTTAATGGTTAGTTAATTTACCTCCCACACTATTATTGTACTTGAAATGATTTAATGTCTGCTAAGGGAGTTAACAACATGTAACAGCAGATGCGAGAATTTTACCTTTACACTGCACCTCGACTTCGTGCTATTACCCATCACTGTGCTAAATCACCCAAGCTTCTCTACAATTTTACATTTGCAATCACTTTTTCCATAAAGAGTGAAAAATTGCTAGAAACTCAATTTCAAACTCTGAAGTTTAATACAAACAAATTTTTGTCGTCCTCCTCAGAATTTTCAAAATGACACATTAAAACTAATTTCTCAATAAATTAATGTTAACAGGAAATTCTGTGAACAGTTAACACCCCTAAAGAAAAAAGTTCAGACCCCAAAATTCAGTTCGATTTTTACACCATATTTCAGTTGTTATCTGTGCAGTTCTAACTGGTTCCTCCTTTTAGTAAAGGCAAAACACAGTGAGATCACACAACCCTGGTCTCAGAGCAATGACCTCCAACAAAGTAGAATTCAGAGAATCAAAGTTCAAGATTGCAAACCTTTACACAAATACCTTGAAGCCTCCACGCCATCATTTCCAGCAAAATTACAGACACAAGATCACTTTCTAGATCTGCTGAGGTTTGTCAGCTCGCTGCCTCGTCTGCATCCCTTGTACCCACACGGTTGGCACATCCACATGCAGTGGCTGGATTTAATGGCATTCAGGGGCTTTCAACTTATAAATTCTTTAATCGTAAAAAAAAGTTTTTAATACTTGCACCATATAAATATTATTCTACTATTAAATAAAATACCCTGCAGTCAGCTGCCAAGCATACTCCATGCAAACCCTGAAAATGAACAATGTGAAACCCATGCAACCTGCACAGTATAACAAGATACCCGGTTACTGTTGGGGTGATATACTGCTTATTGGCAAACACCCTCCAAGATTCATCTCACAGGTGGACAGAACTGAAGCAGTCCTTCACTTTCTTGACCTTTGCTATTCATCTGTTTTTCCGGGTATTATCTAACCCCCTCCCTGGACACAATCCCCCTCCCTCACCTCCTTGGTGTCACTCTGCACTACTGACCTGCCCCAAGGACCATGTGCAGCAGAGCCCCTGATTACTCGTGTGGTTGCAGAACATCCTCAAAGATGTAAAATTGCACCATCAAGAGGCTGAACGACTTGCCAGGTTTCACAGGAACTTTGCAGCAGAATCAGACAGCTGGATGTCAGTCTACTATTTTTATCAGAAGTATTCCTCTTCCAGTAACCCACTGCTATATTTATGGCATCTGTAGAATCTCACAGCAAGCGAAGCAGGGCTGCTATGCAGATCAACCTCGTCCATAATACAGCACACAATAAGTAATGCAGAATGCTCCAGCAAATTATTCAGCTCCCAGCAGGTGACACAAAGGTCTTGAGAAGAATGTATGTAGTTATACAGGCTATACCTTGAACATGCAGGTGAACACACCTGAGTTTGGGCAGGCAACTTCCTCACCACAACGTACCAAGCTTTCTTGGGGCTCTGCTTGCCTGACACACTGCCTTGCTTCAAATAAAAGGAAGATTTTCTCACTTTCCTCTCTACCCACCAAAACCCCCACACCTACCCCAAAACCAGGTTGGATTTATATTCACACGTTATCTTACACCAACTGTCAATGCAATATCAAAGCAAGCATGAGGTAATGGGAAAGGAGAAGCTCACACCCCCCTGAGCCCTGCCCTTCTCCATCTTGCTGCTGCAGTGCAGGACCACACGGCCCGTGGGGCTGCAGCCACATCTCAACCCGTTCTCACTGCTGTTTTCAGAGGAAAACGTCTGACCTTGAGCATGAAAAGCACTGAGTGCAGGTTACCTTTCTTTTGGGAAAACCCAGTTATTTTGGATTGGATTTTCCAGTTTCCTGCCAGCAGTGTGGCAGCCCCCCCCGGTCTGCCCTCCCGGCCCCCCACCTCCGCTCCCCCTCACCAGCAGGCTCTTTACTCGTTTTCTGGCAGAACTACGGACTTTGCTCAGTAAAGTGAAACCGGTGACAAGAGGCACATCTTCCTGCACCGCACCTGCCCCTCGAAGGAGCTCAGCTTACAAACTCACCGCTCCACCAAACACGACCTGGCTGCCACTGCCTCATCCTGCACTTAACGCCACCTTTTCATGACATGCTACAGCTGGCCGAAGTACAGGAAATATTTTCCTCGCAGAAAGTGTTGATATTTATGCTTCTCATGCTTCATAATATCCCACATAGAGCACACAAGGAAAGCTTGCTCTCAGACCTCTGCCTAAGCAGGAATAAATGACAGACACTGAAGAAAGCTGTAAACAACTAAAACGTTCTGCTATGGGAAAGAGCCACAACTTTGAAATTCTACCAGTTTCAATGGGATAATCTTAAGAATCCTTCAGTTCAATTGACTAAAAGCAGATGTAAATTCTCCACAAAACTCTTGAGCGAATTCCTGCCACGTTATTTTGCTATGTCAATTATAAAAGTAAAAAGCAGGAAAAGAAATTTCCTCTCTCTTACTCTGCAAAGCTGTAGCTAATTTTTTTGTTTGTTTTTAGAAGAAAATATATTTGAGTGGCCTCCTCAAGGAAGTAATAAACAAGTAAAGCCTTACTCAAGGTAAACAAAAACTTTCCAAATAAATTTGCAACTTCTGGAATGTACAACCTGGACCTAAAACAATTACTAATAATCTCAAAATGCAGCAGGCTGGAGGGATTATACAACATTACAGGTCATCTTATAGCTCAAGGGCTTCTATAGTCAATGGACTTTAACAGCTCTCTGACTGTAGCTCTTTAAAGGGATCTTAAAAACTAATGAAAAAAATAGGCAGATTAGAATTAAAAAATTGATTTTTTTCCTACCCACATCATATGAGCTGGAATAGGATAGTTCAAATACACTTCAAAATTTATGATTCAGGTTATGGGAAATAATTTCACAGTTAACTTCTGACTGCAATTGCAAAAGAAATGGTTCTGGTTATCTACATTTGCAGCAGTACAAATAATCAAAACCCTTGAATGCCAGACAGCATCCTGTGCATGCAGGATAAAGGAAAGTGAACCACAATATATGAAAATTCAAGTTTATGTTTCAACAAAAGCTCAAGTGCATTTAAGAATGAACACTTATCTAAAGAAGCTGTCAGTCATGCTTTAGGTTCTGTCATTAAAAAGTAAATAATCATTTAAAGTAATATAAAGAAGTGCTCTTTCACAAGTGAAACTGGAATTTGATGAGAAAAAAGTTATGATGAGAAAACACTAAATTCCACACAACTCCTAACAATTATTTATTAGTTTTCAAACCTGTAAATCAATCTGGCATTAGCCATGTATTTCTATGTTTATGAACTGCTTAGAATTTGGCTGTATTTTTGTTGTCATACTAATCAGGATGCAAATTACAGGAACTCTGATATTTTAATTATTGAGCTTTAGGGAAGGAGGGAGAGCATGCTACAGTATATATGGAAACCGTATACTCTATTTGTTTCCTGATCTTGTCAAATCTTCATTTAATTGTAAACAAATTGATTCTCAGCTAACCTGAGGTATCTTGCATCAAGATTTTAAGCAAATAAGTAAGTTTAAAAAAATGCAGAGATTATAAATTAGGGCAGACAAATCTGTATCTAGACTCATGCCTGCAAAGAGCATTCTATCAATATAGTGAAATGCTAATCTCCTAATTAACAACCTAATTAGGTAATTATGGCTTTGCAGAGGGATGCCTAAATGAAATATGACAACATGGTCACCTCTTTATATGGCACCTGTGGGCCTTTTCAGCTGTCACTGCAGAGAGTGCAATATCAATTTGAACAGATGACAAAGTGTTGTCATTTTTCATTCTGATATTGTGCTGAATGGTTTGGATAGAAGCAGTTTAGAAAAGCGGCATCTTGCCTGGGTTTTGCCTAATCTAAACATGTGCAAACACTTTGCTTAATTTTTAATGTCTCTGATTATGCTTATTTTTCCACCCAGGCTGGCGAGCACTACCCAGCGCTGCTGGGCCGCGATGCCCCACCGCGCTCGGGCCTGCTGCCCGAGTTCACAGCACGTGCTCCTGAGAGTGTACCCTCCCAGAAAATATGTGAGTATTTGAGTTCATTTTAAGGCACATTCCAATTTCAATTTTATTCCTATTCCTGATGAACACCTTTCCAGAAGCGGGGAGGAGCAGCCACTCTCTGTGAGCAGGTGAAGCTGCTGTACTTCTGTGTACACTGAAGGCTGGGAAAGGACACCTTCAGCCAGGGCACTGCACTTTTACACGGAGCCATGATTCTTCACTCAGATGCCTAAAATACTTTAAAGACAATTCACTAAGTTTTAACATTCCTAAGGTGAACAAACAAAACACCTACTTGCAAAGAGGAGGATAAAAGCTTAGACTCCGACTGCTCAAACATTAGCCTAGAACTTCTGTTTTGGGTCTTCTCATTGTGGTATTCAAGAGCCTAAAAAAAACCCTTAAATCTTACAAACACCTATTCAAATGTCAGTCTTAAAAAACCCACAAAGCAGAAAGCTTCAACATTTTACCTTTTTTGCCTGTACGACATTGCCAGGGGGGCCACATTGTTTGTGTTCTCCGGAGCCAGGCTCCCCAGCCATGGTCACACCACCACCTGCCCGGGCTGCAGGACCTGCTGCCAGGTCCATCCCCTGCCTGCACTGCGCCCACAGCATGCCCAGCCCACCTTGACTGAAAGGTGTGAGAAGGACCCGGAGGTCCTCAGCTAGCTCTGGGTGGACCTGAGACAAAGCCTGGAGACTCTCCGTGGCTGCAGCCAGCCCCCAGGAGCTGCAGAACAGCCCCTGGAGCTCCAAAGTGCTGGCTGGTCCCAGGCTGAGGGAAGTTGGGCCCATCCAGCCTTTGTGTATGAAACACAGGCAAACAAAACAAATAGTTTTGGTTTTGTTGTTTTTCAGTTTGTTGCCATTATACTTCTGATTACACGAAAATATTTTTATTGCATAAAAAGGATGATCACAACCTTATTTTTATAGAATATAACAGGGTGCAAGCTGCCTCTGACTTCACAAATGCTCACACAGATAATAAGTACTTAAAAAACTCCTGAGACTGCAAGTCCCTTTGGGACTTTATGTCAAATGTAACTGGATAGATTCACATTTCTTCAGCCACGGATGAGTCTCCCTTTCCTCTGGCTTTTAATTCTGTCTTGACAAATTTTTGGTCTGTCTCCTTCAAGAACACACCGAACATAGTTAAGGAGCTTTGTTTTGCTTTCAAAATAACTGCTTCAGATACATTTCTTCTCAAGCAATAAGGACACAAGGTAGGGGTTACCCTTGTGCTGTCTTGTGTAAGAAATTGAGCTCGCAGACACTGAATAGCCAGATATCACAGCTTAATAACACTTCTCAGCAGACACACACACAGCACCAAAAGACATCCTGGCTTCTTCGTTAGAGGCACTAACAGAAAAGCCCTCACTTGGTCACTTCTGTCAGATGGAGAATTGCTGCCAGCAAAAGCCAAGACAGCAAACCCGCTGCCAGGCACCCCTCAGACATGAGGCAGGATCACACCCACAGACCACCGAGACCAACAGCACCATGCCCTGTGTACTGCCAGAACCATGCCCTGCTCCTGGCTGCTCCCACAGCCTGCCCCTGCCAGGAGCTAGCAGGGGAGACTGGAGAAAGCTCAAGGTCTCCCTCCCCAGCAAGTGCCACTCATCTATTCCTGGAGAAAAGTGTCAAACAGAGCTGCCACACATGGGGCTGCGACTTCCAACCTGTTTATTTGCTGTCCCACTTATTAATATATGCTCATGCTCACAACTTAAGAGCGCTGGGAAAATGTGTGCTACCAATAGGTGACACACAGACTGTTCTGCAAAGCAGCTTGACCTGCTGAGGCCTTTGCTGATCAAAAGGGAAAACAGCATGGTTAGATATTTGCTATTTGTTGCAGCTGGGTGAAACAGTTAAACCAATAACCAGATGATTAAGGGGTGTAACAAGAAAGGCCTGAAACATGACTGAGAAAAAAAATTTACTAAGCTGCTTCTAATTCACCATTTCAGTTATTTCTGTACAAGTCTATATGTAGACAATGATCTCAATTTTTTTTAATCTAACCCAAAAAAGTGTCCGTGAACAGATTTGCTCTGAATTTGAAAAAAATAACTGAGAGAGTTTAATTACCAACCTTGCACCTACCTGATAATCCCCTGAAACCTTAAATGAGATAGAATCACAGAATCACACAATCACAGAACTACCAAGACTGGAAGAGACCTTCAAGATCACCAAGTCCAGCCTATGACCAACACCACCACACCGTCTAGACCATGGCACTAAGTGCCACATCCAGCCTTTCCTTGAACACATCCAGGGACAGTGCCTCCACCACTTCCCTGGGAATTCTGACTGGAAGGCAGTCAGAAAATCAAAGCTTGGCTCTAGCATTTCTCATTTAGACAATCACTAAACTTCCACTACCACTGAAATCAGCTCGTTTTGTATCTCCCAGGTGCCCCCTCTCACTCCCTCACTCATACTCCTGCAGTGAGGATACCAGTCCTGGTCACCATTCACTGCACACGGAAACAAGCGAGCACACAACCCAGGGACACATGTTGGTGCGACCACGCTCAGGGAGCTCACCTGTGAGCACCCAGCAGCAACCACCTGCGGGCTGGAGAAGCGGCAAGAGACAAGGTTATCCAGTCAGTGATGGAGTAACGTGACAGCACGCGGCCAGGGAGACCCTGGGCACGCTGAGCCTCCAGCCCGGCCCGGGCGTAGGGTGCAGCCCCCGGCTTCTTCTGACCCGCCTCCCCCGGCCCAGCTCTGAGGCTTTGCCCACAGGCTTCCCTCACCAGCTCTGCTCTCGAATCCCCAGGGACCAGCTCCCTCCACTCGCCCGCAGCCGCTCCACAAAAGAACATTCCTCCTGCCTGGCTTCTGGGGAGAGGCAGAGGCCGGAGCTCCCGCTGCCTACCGAGGCCCGGGGAAGCCTCGGTCCGTTTCTCTTCGGGATCATCCCACAGCAACCGCACAGCCTCACGCTGCGCCGTGACACGGCGCCTCACTCCGCCGATCCACCACAGACTTTTATTTGAGGAAACATAGGAGGGGTGACAGCACGGAACGCCGCTGCCCGGTCAGCCAGTGGGACACCCCGAGAGAGCCGCCGGCCCCACTGTCGGCTGGCACCGGGCGGGCACCCGGGCCGCCCCGCCGCGACACCCACCGCGGCGGCGGGGCCAGGGCCCCCCGCACCCCCGCACTTACAGGCTTCGCCGCCGCGCCGCTCCGTGGGCCGGGCCAGGCGCCCCCGCCGCGAGCCGGGGCAGCCGCTTCCGGGGCCGGGAAGCGCTGGGCCGCGCCGCGACCCGGAACCACCGCCCCCGGAAGTGACGTACTGCGGCACGGCCGTGCGGGGGCGTGGCGGGAGCGGCGCGGCGGGGAGAGAAAATAACCGAGAGGAGCAGCTTCCCGCTGGGCCGGTGAGAAGAGCCGGATCACAGGGAGGCGAGATGAGCACCGGAGCGGGTAGGGGGAGGCACCGTCCCGTTTCCTTCGGTGCACCGGACCTATCCCCCGCCCCTGTGGAACTCTGCCCTCAGCGGACAAACGCAAACTGATCTGTAAAATGGTCAGTAGTAATAAATGTTTTTGGAGCAGTGTTCGTAGTGAAGCTGGATTAAGTTACACATTCGCTTAGACCAGAAAATGGTACAATAATAAAGATGGAAGATAACTAGGATTTGAATGAACGTGCTAATTACTTGTAGGAACAGTAGCAGCGTAGCTCTGCTGACCCGCAGCAATTCACAGCGGTTCAGCGTGGGTCAAGGGTTCTGATCACACTGGTGGCATCCGAGCTGCGGCTCTGAGTGAAGGCGGGATGATGGTGTCGCGGACCGAGATAGGTAAAGCCGCGACTCACACCCCCACCTCAGGGGATCGAGAGCTGAAGACCACTCCCCGTCACACCCACAAACAACGCTTAAGAATCAATAGATTTATTAAAGGCACTGAGGGTTCGGCAAGTCTGATATCAACGATCACACAGGGTCTATCTCTATATATATCCACACCTATATATCCATATACCAACAGCTATACAAATGTCAGCCGTGGTTGAGAGGTGAAGCCAGGGAAAGGCAAGGAGGAAGATGAAGAGCTCTATGTTAGCCAGGCTGAGCTAGGGCTGTGGGCCAGACACCCATGATATGGCAGGGGTGAGGATGAGATCTGAACTCGGACACGACTCCTTTCAACTGGAACTGTCCATCACAGATACCATACATATGATGAATTAATGTCATTGTAATTGCTACCGGGACGCTTTATCACCCTGCTACAGGTGGTTTTCCCTTCCTTCTGAGGTCTGGGTAGTGATACCTTTGTTACACGCTACTCAAAACATGAAGAAAATGGATCAGAATTAAAGTAATTTCCTCCATATATTTGCGTGGGGCAGGTGTTCTACCTCTGAAGGTACTCGCCCTGGGAGTGGCCGCGAGGAAGAGGCCCAGGGCACGGGCACAACGAACAGACCACCCTGGCCGGGCCCGGGGCCTCCTTATGCCGTGTCCGGTTTCCAGTTTCCACCTCTACCGAAGGCCAGCCTCCCACCAGCCCCTGGGCTCACGGACGCGGCGGGCCGGGCCCGGGGCTGCTCTCAGAATGCTCCCGGCCTGGCGCGGCGGCGGCGCTGAGACGAAACGCGAGGCCTCAGCCTGGGGGTTACCACAGCAACGGGGGGCGGGCCCGCGGCGCCGCTCGCCCCGGCCACGTGACTGTTCGAACAGTCCAATCAGAAGTTTCTCAGCCGGGGGAGCGGGGCCTGCGCGCGGACAGGCGGCCGCAGCTCCGCCCCGCGCACGCCGATTGGCCAGTGCAGCCGCCGGAGCCCGCCCCCGCGTGCGGCGATTGGCCGCCGCACCTGCCGCTCTCGGCCGAGCCCGCCCATCGGGGAGCGCCGGCGCCGCTCGGCCCGGCGGGAGGGCGATCCCGCGGAGCCGGGCCCGTGAGGCGGGCGGCCCCGGGCGGGGCGGTGGTGGCGGGGGCCCCGCCCGGCGGGGAGGGCCGGGGCGGGGCGGGGCGCGGGGCGGGGCGGCGCGGCGTCCTGCGGGAGGGGCGGGGCGGGGCGCGGGGCGGGGCGCGGCGGCTCCGCGTCCCTCTCGCGCGCGGCCGCTTTCCTCCGCACAGGGTGACGCGTCGCGGTGAGTGAGTGGCGCTGGCAGGCTGTCAATCCCGCCGAGCGGCCATCAAACACCCCAAAACACACACGGGCGCCGGGCGGCGGGGCCCATAAATTCCGGCGGGCCGATATTTTTGCACATTGCTTTGCAGAGAGTGTGTAATTAATTTTTTTACAGTTCTTTCCCCGTTATTTCCGCTCTTTTCTTTGCACAAGTTCAAACTTTTGATTGCCGCCGTGTCACCCCCCCCCCCCGCGCACTGACTGGGGATCATTTGTTATTTTTGGGGGGGGTGGGCGATTAATTTTTTTTTTTTCCTCTGTGATTGTGTTTTCTTGGCTTTTTTATGTTGCAGGTTGGGGGTGGGGGTGTTCGCCGGGTTTGTTGTGGTTTTTGCTATTGCCACCCTCCTAACTTCTTCAGGATTTGAAAGCGAGTTTTTTTTTATTTTGTGTTTGTTTTTTTTTTAATAAAATTTTGCCTTTTTGCAAAGAAGATTTTTGGACAAGTGGGGAAAGACATAAAAAAGCAACAATAAAAATAAAAAAGGAAAAAAAAAAGCTTTGGAGGAAGATTGTACCAGGAAAACTGCACAGAAACCGTATCAACTCATTTATCCCAGCCACAGATATGATGATGATGAAGGAAGATTGTAACTAAAGACGAGAGTGATTTACTGCGCTGGGAAGGAGAAGAGAGTGGAGTAAACAGCTGAGATCCGGTCAAAACACAAATACTGATTTTTTGTTGTTGTCGTTGTTTCGTTTGGCTTTTTTTTTTCCCTGGGTTTTTTGTTGTTTTTGGTGTGTGTGTGCACGAGCGAAGCCGGGAGCCCGGCGTCCCGGCGCGGAGCCTGCCCCGGCCCCGGCCCCGGCGCGGAGCCTGCCCGGCGCTCCCCGCGCTCCGCCCGCCCCGCAGCGCGGCCCGGCCGCGGCCGGCGGCATGGACGATCAGTCCCGGATGCTGCAGACTCTGGCCGGCGTCAACCTGGCCGGGCACTCGGTGCAGGGGGGCATGGCCCTGCCTCCTCCCCACGGACACGACGGGGCAGACGGCGACGGCAGGAAGCAGGACATCGGCGACATCCTCCATCAGATCATGACCATCACTGACCAAAGCCTGGATGAGGCACAAGCAAAGTTGGTTTCGTCTAATTAAACCTTGTCTTTTTTTTTTTTTTTTTCCCTTTTTTAAAAATTGTGTGTGTGGTTTTTCTTTCTCTCCTTCCTGCTCCTATGCGGAGAGCCGGAGTCTCACAATTTGAGCAACTTCTTGGCGCCGTAGGAGACATTGCAAGCAGCCAAGGCAGAGCCAAAGTTGCTATTTAATGATTTCTTTTAAAAATAGATATATAATAAATATTTAAGTATGCGATGCTTATTCCAGCAGCCCGGTGCGCGGGAGGCTGTGGCTGATCCCTGCCCGTTCCCGGACACAGTCCGCCGGACACCGGCCTCAGAGCTGCTGTCTGTCCGTCCGTCCGTCGGGCAGCTCCGCACTCTCCCTCAGAGTGTAACTTTTCCCCTTTCTTTTCTTGTCCCCTTGCCCCCCAGATTACTAAACCCGACAAGGTATTGCTACAGAGGGGAGGAGAGGGAACCTAACCAACAAAACCTTGGCTGTTTTAAATCACAGTAAATAAAAACAATGTTAACTCTGCACCACCTTCCCCCCCACCCCCTCAATCTCCTTAATAAATCAGTTATAATATCGCAGGACGGATGGTACCGAGGACACGGAGGGGGGGGGAGGTGTTTGATTTATACCCTTGGGTCGGGCGGCATTTGCACAAAGATAGAATTCGGTATAAAAGTCAGAGGGAATGAAGGAAAGAGAGATCCGGCAGCCGGCTCCGAGCCACCCCCTCTCCCGCTCCTTCACGGTGGCTCCCGGCGGCGGGCCGCGGGGCTGGCGGGCAGGGAAAGAAGAGGGGGACGCCGAGGACCCGGGATTCCTCTCAGGGAAGGCGCCATGTTGCTGAAACACCGTGTTTAACCGCTTGTCCCTCTGCTCTCTTTCAGGAAACACGCACTGAACTGCCACAGGATGAAACCCGCCTTGTTCAGTGTCCTCTGCGAGATCAAGGAGAAAACAGGTAAGGGCCGCCCGCGCCGCCGCCGCCGCCGCAGCCATCTTGAGCCCTCCCTTCCTTCCACCCGCCGCTGCCCGCCGGCGCCGGTCCCTCCGTCTTCCCTCACGCCGCCGAGACCGGGATGTCGGGTATCGCCGGCCGCGCTGCCCGTTGAGGGCCCGGCCGAACTGAGGGACCCGCCAGCCCCGTCCCGCTCGGCGGCTGCCGGGCTCAGGCTGGTCCGCTGTGAAATGGCGCGGTGGAGAATCCCCCCGCCACTCTCCTCACAGCTCCGGAGTGCCCCGCTAGCAGCCAGGCTGCTTTTTTTTTTTCCCTTCAGGACACTTGGCAAAATACTTGTCAGAGCTTGTTTTACCTCACATAATTTTGGGTTTTTTTGCCTGGGATGCGTAGCAGGCAGCGGGGAAGATAAACTTTCCGAGGGTGCGTGCTGCCCGGCTTTGGGGGAGCAGAGCTGCCCCCCTTTAGCCGCAGGGGACGGAGACTTCACGGACACCCGAGGAATGCCAAGGGATGGATGCTTTGACCCCAGATTTGCCTAGAGCACAGCAAAGTCCGAGTTGCTCTCGTGCGAGGATGTTTTAAATTGCCAAAAATTTTCATCACGAAAGTATAAATCTTATTTCGACATTAATACAACACTAATAAATTCTGCTCTTTTTTCAGAGCCATTTTAGAGGATTTTTTTTTCATTTTTTTCATAGAACTGAATTTAAAGAGCTTTTTTTTTTAAGAAAATTTGCATAGCATTGTGCTTTGCGTCATGAGAATAAGAAGATTTATTATGATCTGGCTTTAAAAATAAATATATGCATTGGCTGTTTTTTTAGCTATATTTGATATCCAATCCCATTCCCCTTAATTGCACACTGAAAAAATAAAGACTATAGACAAAAACAACAAATGTGAAATCATTGCGAATACCAGCTGAGGAGCGGGAAAGTGCAGAGTTCTCGGTAAATTATGGTGCTTTATGTCCAAGGGTTTCTTTGCTACTGGGGATCCACTTCAGTTTCTGCTGACAGCTAAGCACTAGGGTATTGACTGTGCTGTGAATATTAAGATTGATTCTGCTTTATATTGCATTATATTACTCAGGGTAAGGGGAATGATCCCCTTCTGCCCTCCCTCCCCACCTACCTACATTTTGCCTCCATCAGCTCGTAACCCCTTTCCGTCCTTCTTTGGCTTGTGTTTGTTTTTCGCCTATCCCTAAACTTTCTGCCCGTCCTGCTCTGGTCCAGCCCAGCAGCCTAACCTTGGTGTCCAGACATTTTGCAGCAGGCAGATTTCAATTATGGAGGCAGGCGCAGGTCCTGCAATCACTTTATTTGCAGAGGGCTTAGCCTCACTGTTTTGAAAGGAAAGTGTAGTCAGCCACATGTCAGAGGTGAACTGCGAAGAAAAACCCGAGTCCTTTCAGCAGCAGGATTACGGGCAGAGGGTGTTTGGTGAGGCCACCGCCGTCTTGGAGGTGAGAGGGAGCCTGACACGAGACGCAGCAGGCTGAAACGTTTTGGGGTGTTTCAGTGATAACCTGTAAGTTGGGATCCTGCCTTTGTGCTGCAAGTAGTGGAGCCAAGTTTGCAAGTTCTCTCTTCTGTGAAAACGTTGAGAACCAACAAAGAGTGAAGGCGTCCGCCTGCCCAAAGGCAAGATCCTGCCAGCCCGGCAGCACAGGAGGGACAGGATTAATGTACCGGGTGATTGATGGAGATGAATCCACACCCCCACCAAAAACTGTTCCTGGAGGGGGACCTTCACTCAGGGTCTCCCAGTTGAGATGAAATGTCTGTGTAAGCTTTAGTGAGCGTGCTAAAGCAAAGCAAACGTGAAAATAAATCCTAGCATATTTTCAGTAAGCTGTTTTCATAGGAAATGCCTCAAACAACTCTGAACTGGAAGGGTGAACGGTCTGAGATGCAGTAAAGGAGAGGTTCCCCTCCTCTGCCTGGTACTCTGCATTGTCTTGTGGTCTGAGTGCTTAAATAGGTCATGCGCCGGTGTTTAATTCTTTTTAATCAGAACCAAAGTTTTCCTTGGTGTTGGCATTGGGAGTTGGCATGATGGCTTTATTGTTACCTTTTTGTGCGAGGAGGATGAGAGGTGAGGAGGGAGAGTGTAGCCTATACATAAAGTGTAATTGCAGTCATGTCTGTTCTGAAATAAGTGATGCAATATTTAAGTCATTTTTATATTGAATTATGAATTTTTTTATATTTTAGTCATTTTCAGTGCAGGCAGCGAGGACTTTGTGAGACTGGTCGTGAGAGAACACGTAGAGGAATCCTCAGTTCAGGCAGATCAGGTTCTATCCCTTTCCCCCAAGGGTTAATGAATGCATCACATTTTTTAAAGCCTCTCTCTGTCTCTCTTAGGATTAGGAGCTAAAGATTTTTATTTTTTTTCCCTGTGAGGTATGTACATGTACAAAGCAAATCACTGAGCTTACTGAATTTAGCGTGACATTTATTTTTTTTAACATTTTAACATTTTAAAAAGTGCTGCATAATACATTTAAGAGCTTTACAGATATTAATAGATATGTGCATTCTTAGAGGCAACCACAAGGTAGCATGGTTTTCATAAAGAAACTGCCACTGATTTCTTTAATTAGTTCACAGAAAAATGATAACCCAAAGTTCCACTGAAGCCCCTCTAATCAAACATGATGATAGGCAAGTGAGAGTCTGTTGACTCTGTTTTGTTGTGTTTTACCCATTCCTGAGGTGTCGCTGGGAAGTGTTGGAGTTGCATTCCTCCTGCCTGCTCACATCTGTTGCATACCTGTGTAACAGCCTGGCTCCTCACGCGCTACCAGGAGGAATCAAAAACTGATTTGCGACCTTTTTTTCTTTTTTTTTTTTTTTTTTTTTAAGTAGCTCTATTTTTACTGACTAAAAATCCTTCAGATTTGTAATTGGATTAAGGCTACATTAGGATGTTGCTATACCTGAGGTACTGGTTATTTTCATGGAGATAGAAATGAAAATATATTAATTCTTACAGTCCTAAAAATGGTTAGGGAATTGCAATTATTTCCCAATGGAATTACGTATTATTAGGACCTGGCTTGTGTTGGTAGCTGATTCTGATTTTCTTAAAAAATAATATGTACAGGTAGGAATACACATTTCCAAACATGTCTGAATGCGTGTGCATATATGCATACACATATACATTTATTTATTTATTTCTGTAAGTCCAACTGAAACAATGATAGCTGCCAACGAAACCCTAATTTACTGTCACCACAAACCCTAAATAGCATTCATTTACTAGTAAAGCCTAATGGCATACATGATGGTTTGCCAGATTTGTGGCCTTTGTGAGGCTTATGAGCAGGACTGACTTGGGAAGATCATAAAACTTAATGAACTTCTCAACTGCAGGAGGTGTCCGCAGGGGAAGAGAAAGGCCTGCTTGGCTGGTTGGGCTGGTTGAACTATTTTTTATGTCTAAAGAGAGAGGAGGAAAATGTTCGTTAAGAGCATTCTCCCCTTGTGCAGAATTTTTTTTTAAAGAATGAAAAATAAAAATAAAAGGCATGAAATCCAGACAAATAGTGATGTTAACCACGGGGTTCAGTTCTTGCTGTTCCCCATGTAAGCTAAACCCCTTATTTTTATTGCTGCAACTGTAAATAGCCCTATGATGCCATTCCAGTGATTAAAGGGCTGTATTGTGCCCTTACATGCTGCAAAACTCCTTATTGATGAAAATGGGACTCTTTTAGGAACGCCCCTTGTCAATACGCTGCAAAATCTGCACACTGCCTGTTAGGTGACTGTTGGAGAGGGACCTGCCTTTTGCCTTGGCTGCTGGTGGAATTTGAACATGTTAACCCCTTTCTTCTCTGTGGTTATTTAAAAATTCCAATCGCAGGACTCTTCTCCTGCATTACACACATTTCAACTTTGCAGTGTTTGTAAACTATCATTTAGTGCCAACAACTTGCAGTAATATATAATAAAATGCAATCCTGGCAATCCTGTCTGAACCTTAAAGGCTTCCAATGGAACAATGAAATTGCACTGATAGCATATATATATATATGTATGTATGTGTGTGTGTGTGTGTATGTATGTATGTACATATGCGTGTTAGCTGTTTTGTAAGTATCAGCTGTGAAATTATTACTCATTTTAGCTATTTAGAATATTTATGTGCAGTCCTGGTGTTTGTTTTTTTTAAGCTGCTAAATGCATATTTTGTATTTACCCTGCCTACATAAGGAAGTAAGCATTGTGTATTTATGTACATACATCTTTTCTTCAGTTTAAATTGTTTAGCTTTTGTTTCCTTTCTCATGCTTCAGGATCCAAGATTTTTCACTGAACCATTGGTCATACTTTTGAATGGTATTTTTTTTTAATTGTCAGCAAATGTATTACAAATGATGATGTGCAGTAGAATGTTAGGTCATTTACACTGTCCTTATGGCAATGACATCGCTTTTCTACTACTAGGAAAAAATAAATTGAATAAAGTATCTTGATTATCGTTTAGTCATCTGTTTCAAACACATTCATTATCAGAATTCTCTCTCTTTGGTCAATTTCTGACGTGGCACTTCTCTGGTTAAGAAAACAGGCGGCTCTGGTGATTATTTTCATTAGCAAAATCCATGTTACTTTGTCTTAAAGAACCTGTAACTGCACCGTCCCTTCAGACCTTGCCATTGATAGTGCTCCTTGTTATGTTTAAATAACAATCTTCACGTTGATTACCAGAGTCTGGGTTTCCAGATCTTCCCCCTGGCCCCCCGCAGAGGATAAATTTGGACCTACTTGTCAATACTAATTTAAATAGGAGCAGGGATTTATTTTATTTGATAGCTATTTTTCACATCCTTCATTTTATTTTTGAATTTGACACATTTGCTTGCTTATCTGAAAATACTGAATTATATGAGTTAGTGTGTTATATTTTAGGATGCTTGTTGTAAGTTAAGGAATTTTTGCATTCAGAGATAAATTATTATAATAGTATGTAGTGAATGCAAAAGAGGCCTTTTTTTTTTTTACGGGATTTAACACATTTATCAAGCTCTATTCCTGCAACTTTCAATGAAAAAGTTGTATGATATGGATATTATGCTGTCTTTTCTCAATTTAAATGTTGATTTGTGTGAAACATTAATATAATGATATTTGCAGTCTACCGTAGACAAATATAAGCAGAATTAGACATACTAAATTGTTACAAATGTAACACAATATTTAAATACATAGGAAGGCTATATTAATAATTATACAGCTGAGCGTGAGGGAGCCTGTCCTCAGGTTTTAGGCTCTTTCTCAATTCCGTGCACATCATGCATATGGTGGCTCGATGGGCATTTTCAGGACTAGCAATAGTGAACCTGTGTGCCCGTGAGTCCCAGCCAGCGGAGCCGTTAGTGGAGTTTTCCCGTCCTGGTATCACTGGTGGAATTAGATGTAGCTGTTTGTATTCCGTGCATTGACACCCTGAGAGGAATGCTTTGTTTGTTTTCTCAGCAGTCATGTTTAATGCTATTCGCTTATCAAGGTGATCAGCATGGTTCAGATAACACATGCCTGACACAGCCTTTTTTCACCATCATGTTGACCTTTTGTCACATTTGCTTTTCTCTGGTAGGCAATTCATGTCTTTAAGTATGAATGGAGTAAATAATTCACATCAATATTTAATATAAATTATTAAAGTTTCTGTCAGCTCTTATAGTTCATGCTTTTATAAAGTTGGAGTAGTTCATCAGCCAAACAGATGAATTGTGCTTCTCAGCTGGACATTAGAGCTCCTCCATAATGCTGTCTTTACAGTGGAAGTAAACAGGGAATTAAATATGAAAGGAAATGAAGCCTGGTACTGAAGCTCTCTATATTTTTCATTCTTTAGGAAAGCTCAAAGTACTAGATAAATATCCATTGTCATTTATTTTGTTATTCCCATACTTTTCCCCCTCCCCTTCATGTTGCAAACAGGAATGTAGAAAACCCCTCTGACCCTGGCATTTTCTTCTGCTCTTTGTTATTAGCCTTCTGTTAGTGCTGCAGCCCCCCTCTTGGCTTCAGGGTGGCTGTACTAGTGTTGAGGTTGGTTTGGAAATTTTTTTTTTTCCCCCTAGTGTTCTTTTTCTGTTTTTAAGATTGATGGGGAGCACTAAGATGATGAAGTTTCAGGGTTTTTTAGTCCTAGTTTTTAAATTATAGTTTATATTTTGCAAAGTGACCTGTGATGGAAAGTACATTCTGAAAATGTACTTTAAAAAATCTTTTTAAGGAAGAAATGGTCTGATGTCAGATTGTAACAGCTGTAATGTGTTTATTGCTTCAGGAATTGGGTAAAGATAGCACGTTTTGCATAAAAGCATAGAGTAAAAATCATTATGCACTTCCTTTAATTTCATGCTATTTTAGGTATTTTACTTTAAATTATTTTGTTAACGATCAATTTGATGCATGTTGCACAGTCATACAAACTTGTGACAATACATGAATCACTGGATATTATGTGTCCTACAAATCAATCACTTGGAAAGGGGGGTGGGTTTGTATCTTGTGTTTACAGGTCAAAACCTTTTGCTATGCTTAAGTCATGCATCAACATCTAAAGCTAATCTCTCATGCCTCATTGTCCAGCAGGTGGCTTTTTCATATATTATTTAATTTTTAATTATTTATTGTAAGTGGAAAATAGAATTTAGTAATATTATCCTGATTGCATTTTTTTAGAAGAACAATGGTTTTTCAGTATATGCTATATGATAGGGTCAATGAAAGCATCTAGAGATCTTCAAGTGTACAATCTAAATTAAGATTCTAAACAGGCATTACAGATGCTGGTAACTTTGGCAATTATCATTTTGTTTGGTGAACAGTAGTAAAACAGTGTGCGGTAAAAGTGTTTAGAGAGAGAGGATAAATAAATTGAACAGTTTTGCAATGCAAAGTGGTTTGTGGTGTTTTTGAGGATTTCTTGGCTCTTGCTTAACTGCTATTGTGAAGCCTGGAGCAGATTTTCCCATTGCTAATGCCCTAGAAGTATTAATTCACTTTGATATGCTAATTAGAGGGCATTATGCAAGAAATGAGATTAAGTGGCAGCATGAAGCCATTTGCCTGTCAGTAAATTGAGAGCTTTAGCATCAGGAGGAGCTTTGTTTTTTCTGAGTTTCTCTTGGTTTTGCATATAAATAAAATTGATTGAAAGGTCTAGAGAAGCTTCTAGAACATTGGTGGTTCTTTTTCTCCTTCTATGATTATTTAAACTTCATGTTAAAGCCTTCCTCTGAATATTAATTGATCTAATGGGAGATACTGAACATGAAGAATTTCATTGTATTCTCAGTTACTGTATCTTAACAAAAGGAAAGTATTAGAATTCTTTGTGTCATCTGATTTTCGTGGTATTATTTTAGCTATATCTTACAGCTTTGTACTGTAACCTCTGAGGTTACACAGGTGCTGAGACCTGTGTCTGCATGGAGGTATTTTTGCCAGTTTGGCTGGTTTAGGGGTTGGGATAATGAGGGCCCGACCAGTTCAAGTCAAATGGTCGGCTCGGATTCCTGGCCGACGGGCCTTGGACATTTATCACCCCCACTCACTCACGGCATTTCCCATCATTTCTTATGTAAATCACACGTATCTTTTCCTTCATTTCGGAAGGAAGGGTTGTAATATTGACCATAGATTTTGTTCAACTGCCAGAAACTGTGTTAAAGTAACATTAAGGGATTGACTTACAGCCATAAGAGCGAGGAAATTTGGAGTTAATAGTTAAACTCTGCCCTTAACTCAACTCATTGAACCTATTTATTAGAGCATATATGATACGTAGGATCACTGTATTGAGACCTCGGCAGTATTAGGACATTCCTGGATGACTCAAAGACGAGACTTTCTGATTGAGCTCAGATTTTCCTGGTGTGTTTTTTTGTGTGTGCGTGTGGTTTTTATTCAGCCTTGGAGTTGCTTTACTACAGTTCTGTTGTTAGTTTTCTTTTTATAATACTGTTTTAAAAAATATCAGAGAAGTAATTCTGGAATTGAACAAAAATTTATTGAAAAATAAAACCCAAACAAAACCAACCCAAGCCTCTCTAGTCCTCTTTGCCTGAGTGCCTGCAGAATGTTTGCTGTTTGTGTACCCATCTCCTCCACAGCTCGTTGTCGCAAAGTCAATCAGGGGAGCAGTGCTGGAGTGACAGAGCTTGTTATGAGCCCCAATAGTTATTTAAAAGAAAGGAAACAGGATAAAAAAATGCCCCAGAGCTCCGTGCGGGGGCTGTTCGTGCTCCGTGCACATGCTCTCCCTGATCCTGGCAGCTGAAGTCTATCACTGTTTGGAAATTTTTAACATGAACCACATAAGACACAAACCACTGTGGTTTCCCCACAGCCACAGGGGGTTTCACGTCAGTGCAGGACAACGGCCGCGTGCGTGCGGGTCCCTGCCCGCCGTCCTGCCCCGGCACCCGCGGGACATGCCGGCCTCCTCCATCCACCCTCCCTGCTCCTCACCAACAAAGGGCCCTGCCACAGTTCTCACTTAAAGCAAGAGGCCGTGGTTGTCCTTAG
>CM036604.1:11465000-11527500 GCA_020745705.1 Hemiprocne comata
CTGGTAAGTAAATATACTCCACGGTTTAAATGTACATCACATTTTAACTGTCCTAATATTGATCATCCTATGGAGGAATTATATTGGAGTCTACTAGTTATTAGTGTAAAGAGGGTCAGATGCAGAGACTGGTACAAAGCAAGTGCTCTCATGGTAATGACGCTGCTATTTATAGATCCCCATTTCATTAGTTGCAGAGTTTCAGGGAAGAGATTTTCTCTAGGGGAAATGGATACTTGAAGTTCATTTTCTTCCCGATGCACATTAAGGCAGAAACGTGAACAACCTTCAGTGTAGGACACGCAATTACAAGATTTTGTTTGACCATTTTCCCTAAATATCCCTGTAGTTGTGTGTAGTGCAGACATAGAATTGCTAACTGGTATTCCAGCCAAGCTGCATTTCCAAGTGCCTTCCACAATCTTTTTGTCAGGAGAAGGATTTTTTTTCCCCTGAAGGAATTTTATTTTTAAAGGGTGCCACACCAGTAAACCGAGTAGTATTAAAATGTTTTGCTTTATAAAACTTAACACATCTGGATCACCTGACTTACAGCAGTCTCGCCTCAGCTGTCAGGCACTGTGATACCTGTGCTCACAGTACCTGAGAAGTACCATCTCAGTTAATCAAAACAGGACTGTATTCTCTCATATTTACCAATAAAAAAGTAGATTTTTTTGAGTATCTGAAAACTCAATTGTTTAAACATACTTAGTTCCCTCCTGCAAAACTCAGATAATCAAAGCTCCACATAATTTTGGTGTGCCTGTATTTCTAGCGGTTTCCTTCTTGGAATTCTTGACATCTTGAGTTATTTTTTTTTCCTTTAAGAGAATATTTACTTAGTTAGTATTCACTTAATTAGAACTGACTGTTTAATGTTTTCTGGGAGGGTATTTATGGTATTTTCTTTGCCATATTTGCATTCCAGAAATTAAGTCCCCATGCCATTATTCGGCAAGCCTTTCATACATTAGAATGATGAATTGAAAGCAGAAATGGGAAAAAGACTGCAATGCAATGAAAATTTAATCAGCGTCTTCTGCTGCTTTAATAAGGCAAATAATTCTTATTGGCCGCTGCGTTAAGGTTTCTAATATTTAATTCATAACAAACCTTGCATTATTCTGCAGCAGCATCGACAGCTCCACTTTGCTGCCTGCCATCAGGCAACCATAAAAACTTAAAAGCAGATGTAAATGTCTAAAACACAGAGAATGATTGGATCTAAAGCGGTCAGAAAAAATCAACAATATTGCCAGAGAGTTTGATAAATCTTTACACACACTTTAGCAATGCACAAATGATATTAATTAAACTCATCAAGTGCATTGATTTTAAGGATCTGAGGTAACTTTTTTGAAATGTGCCGGTTTTTTACTTCCTGCAGGCCCCCAAATGAAAACTGAGGCCATGCCAGCAGTGCAAGGGTGTTTACCCCTAGTCAGCTTGAATTATTATTATAATTCTGGAAGATTCCATTAATTTTCATATTGAGGGTATCTGTTATATTTCAATGGTAGAGCTGTTGTCATTTGTCTCATGTGTGCGTCTAGTGCTGAACTTAAGCAAAAGAACAAGAGCTTGTCCGCCCAGTGCTACTGCAGCTCTCTGTTCCCAGCAGTAACATTAATTAATTAAAAAATACCACGCTAGGAAAAGCCTCTGTTAGTGTTTAAATCTGGTCCTGAAGCCCTTCTGATTCTGGGAAGGCTATTTGGAAAGCGACGGCACAATCCTCTGCCCTGAATTTTGCACTGGAGATGTAAAAGAGCCGTGGCGGGAGGCGGCGGTGGGAGCAGGCGGTGACTCCTGGGCTGTGGCAGGGGGTTTGTGTGGTGGAGGCAGCAGCAATGGCAACCTGCCAATGCTAGGTGCAAGCTCTTGTTACAGAGAAGGGTTGCGCCTGTTCTCATTTCTTCTTGAAATGGCTTAATTGGTGTCAGCACCCCAGGGATAAAGGCCTCTAACACTGAAATCCACACGATTCACCCTGTCTCTGCTCAGTGTAGAGAAACTGGTAACAACTGGTGGTGAATGAGGAGTGAACGGTGCTGTAACAATACTCGATGATGTTTGGGATGACAGAAATTAATACGCACTTGCTTGAAGAAAGCAATGATTAATGGCAGTGAGCAAGGGAATGCTGTCCCTCCTTTAACTCCACTTTGATGGGGATTGAAAAGCAAAAGGCTGTTTTCATTCTCTCTCGAAAGCAGAGGTCACCCAGAGTACATTACAGCAATTTTTCCTCTCTGTTTTTTATTTCATAAATATTATGATAAGCATAGATTAGATAGATTTTTTTTCATGGAGGCTTAAAAGGATGCTTTATGTCTGTTTGCTGTTTGTGCTCAACAAAGGAATTGGATTTCTTATGTTTACATGTTAGACCATTTTACTTTGCGGTGGAATAATTAGGATAATT
Organism: Hemiprocne comata; assembly: GCA_020745705.1. Classification (NCBI taxonomy): domain Eukaryota; kingdom Metazoa; phylum Chordata; class Aves; order Apodiformes; family Apodidae; genus Hemiprocne; species Hemiprocne comata. Next base: position 11,467,429 of record CM036604.1, read on the forward strand.
GAGAATTTTAAAGGCGTACCGTCGTGTTAGTTTTTCTCAGGTTTTTACAGGTGGAATTTCATGGTCTTCATTCCCAAAGTGCTGACAGGTCAGAATGAGGCAAGGAGTGTTGCGAAGAAAAGAAAAAAAAAAAAAAAAGGTTAAAAATCCAAGATTCCTCATTGAATTTTTGAGGTAAATACATTTTGCAAGATCCTCGCACTTGTCAGCAGCTTTCTAAGCTATTTGATAAAGAATCTTTATTCTACAAGAAGACTGAAATAACACAACAGCGCTTTGGATAATGAATTCTTCATCTAAGCAGAACTTTAAAACAAAGTACAATGTTGGCATTTTTTTCTTTGAGTGAGAAGGCTGATACATCTTTGGGATCCGACAGGAAGACATAAATTAATAGAGTTCTGGAGATCAGTTTCTCATTAATAATCCATTTTGTCATGGTTCTTGGCATTGTCAGCCTAGTAGCTGGTTCATATTTTGCTAAAGGATAAAAGCACATGATGTCTTAAGGCGCAACATAAGGAGACAGAGTTTATAATCTTTTGGAAAAACTATCTCTGAAAAAATAGATTGTTTTGCAGGAAATAAATGTCTATTTCTAGTTTTGTGAATTTTTAATCTTCAAACAGGTTTTTTAATGTATACAGTTGCAAAAATAGAAGCTTGAGTTGAAAGAGGTTGTTTCCAACAGCCATTGCTTTGCCTTGGTCCTCTCCTCTCTTTTGGGGTTTCATATTTTAGAAATTGCAATGGATCCCAGACCTTTAATGCTGCCTTTTTATACTCTCTGGCAGATTGTGTCCAGTTTAAAACATATCCTTGAAAAAAAAAGATCGTTCTTCTTTTGAATGGGTAAACAGAAAACCTTTGTTTCATTTGCACATTCCCAGAAATGTGGGACATACTTGACAGACCAATGTATATTTCCCCAGTATTTTCAAAATGGAAAAGGTTACTTTTTCACGAGTACCATGACATAAATTGGAGTAATTTACCCTTTTCAAGTCTTAAATTTGGTATTTTATGTATCTTAAGGTAGTGTCAGCCTGGCAAACAGTATAAGCACTTAAAAAGTGTTCAGCTTGTGCTGTCATCCCAAGTAAGAAAGAATGGAGATCTGATTTAGTTGCATGCCCTTTATTTTATATACTGAAGAGTGACATAATGCAGAGCTCTTCAGGAACTTGTGGTGCATTTGGGAAGGATAAAGGGGAGGACAAAAAGACAACACTAGCCCAGATAGCTTAGTTGTAAGGTTTAACTGGGCTCAAACATTTATAATTTACTCCAAGGTAAATGGTCTACTAAAAAAGGCATAGAGGGACCGAGGGAGGGGTTCCGGGCAGAGGGCTGGAGGAAGGTAGTTGTAGTCGGGTTGTAGTCGGAGTTACTGAAAAGGAAGCCCGATGTGCCAGGAGTACACTAGTGAGCAGAAGTGGCCCACAGCTGAGCATCTTGGAGCAGGACAGGATGCTGTGGCACACTGGTTGGTGTGTTGTCTGGCAGAGTCATGATGGGGTGAAAGAGAGAGTCCCTGACTCGCTCCAAGAGGAGCTGCAGCCAGTGTGGGGTGTGTGGAGCGCAGAGCATCCCTGGGGCAGGTCCCACCACCTGTGGGTCGCAGGGGAGAGGCACGTGCCAGGGTCCTATGTGATTTACATATAAACATATCACTTCATTTTGGTGATCTCTTGACCTCCACAAGCTTAATATTAACTTCTGGTGCATCTTCCCCACAGGTTGGCGGGAGGGTGGAGCGGAGGTGCCGTCTGTCCTGGCTGGGGCAGGCAGCAGCGTTTGACACTTGCCACAGTTGAAGTGTGGCATTTACTTCATCAGCAGGAATATATAACCGTTTACAGCTTGCTTTTTGCCTGAAAACAGGGAAGTTTTGAATTACGAAGATTTAGAACATGCTTCTTTACATGGAATTGCAAAGGACATTTGTCTCAGCACACTGTAGTGAAATTTTAAAGAGCAGGTTTTGACAGGAGACATTTTGCTGACACAGAATATTTTGTTCACTTCTGACTCTCAAATAAGTGCTACTTCTGTCATAATGATTGATTTATATTCTTTTTAGACCATACACTTTACGTCCTCTCTTTCAGTGCTTATGGCTACGCAGCTTCAGGATAGCACAGTTTTAGAACTGTTATGACCATGGCATCACATTTCACATTTCGCGGATAAAAAAAATTGGTTGTAATGGGTTGCAGGTATTTTGTGGTGTGGTGTATTTAGAATAAAATGATAATTTTTATTGCATCTTGGAAAAAGAAAATTTAAAAATTAAGATTTCTATTAAAAAGTTGGTACAGAGTGGTAATTTAAATTATTTCTTATAACAGAACCTTGAATGGCCCGGTGACCTGCAGAATGCTGTTCTCATGGCTCTTATTTTAGGTGCTATGAAATTAAGTGCTGAGCATCTCTCCCATCCCTGGTGGTGTGTTGTGAGCTGCTGGCACCAGGGAAGCACTGGCTTCCTCCTGGGTCTGGATCTGGCCCTTTGTCAATGCTGGAAACCTCAGCCTGGGCTGGTGGTTGCTCTGCTAACCAGTTAATGTTAACCCAGTTTCTTCCCTCTATATGCCAGACCAGTCTTAGCACATTTCAGTATGTAAATACTTCAGGAAAAAAAAACAGTGAAGCCTTTGCTGTGTTTTGTTTGAAACACATTCTCCAGGTAGGAGAATCATTCTCTTAGAGCAGGACCAATGTGCGAGGCAGAGGAAGGTGGGTTGTGTGCCGGCGTTCCTCAGCACGTGAAGAGGCTCCTGTCCCCTCTGCTGTCCAGGTCCAGAGCCCGTCAGCAGCTGCAGTGGTGGCTTTTAGCTTTTGGTGTCACAGCTGCTGTCACAGCCTTGATTTCTCCATTATTCCCTGGGAAATGGCCTCTGCTGGTTCTTGTCTTTGTGGGCACTGGGACAGAGGAGGTACTGTGCTTGTGTGTTTGTCTGATTTGTCAGTGGTGTTGCAGTCTGTGGAAAATGAGGGGACTCTAGTGTTTTCAGCAAAAGAAACAAACTTGTTGATAGGCAGCACTCCCAGAGCGACCATCTGAATAATTGAAATTACGGAGTTCACTGGGGCTGGGGCTGCTGCAGGGCAGGGGTGAAGCCAGGGCTGATTCCCCATGTCCAGGGTTTGGCCCATCAGGATGTCAGAGCAGACAAGACCACTCTGGCATGGCTGGCTCCCGCACGGCAGCGCCGAGCGCAGGCTGGGGTTGCACCAACCTTCACCTGCCAAGGCCACCCGGCAGTGCCGCCGTTTCTGGACAGGGCCGTGGTATTCAACATCAATGCTCATGGATGTCTTATAATGGAGGTACAGTGCTTGTCCTTTCCATCTTTAAAAAATACCTGTTAGAACATAGCTCTGAGCACAGACGTGAAGGAAAATTACTTTGGTCAGAGAGAGCTGGTTCTCTGAGCCCTTCTTTGGCCATGAGAGATGATTCTTTGTCCTCTGAGCTGTTTAGGAACAGACACTATGGAAAGGGTCAGATTTGGCTGCCTTTGGCTTTGCTGCATACATATATATATATATATAATATATATACACACACACACATACAGGGAGATGTTTAATTCTTAGAGAACAGAGAAACTAATATTTGAGCAAGGCTTCAGGAGAAAAGGGCTTCCAAGATGTTACAGATTTTGGAAATATTTGACAATGTTAGCAACATCAACCGCTGACAAAAAGAAACCCTCTCCAGAAAATCTTTCACAGTTGTGCCAAGAAAAGCAGCTTCGATGGAACATTTTCATAAACTATCATCAGTTATGCAGCAGCAGCTTCACAAATCAGAAATGATATCTTCAGGCACTGCTGTCAAGTGTTATTCAAATAATACCAGCCTCACATTTGAATAACAGCAGACATTTTGAATTAATTAATCAGATGAGATAGTCTAGGCCTTTTCTCATTAGTCTCTGGGTCAGGCATGGGAAGATATATGCGTTGGTGATGATATACTTGTCTTTAATCGTGATTTATGAAGATTTAGGATTGTGTGTGATTTGTCAAAGGTTCTGGGAAAAGGCTGGTGCATATTTCATTACCTAATCTCAGATTGATTCTGTGATGCTGAGAGATATAACCCAATTGTTGGGGGATGTGGGAAGTGCAGGTAGACACGGCATCCCAGGGTTTTACTGGCTTATCTTTGCGACTGTCAAACAATGCTGTAAACTTTTACTGCCAGCAGTTAACAATTCCTGCTTTAATTATAGGCAAATTCTTCATTCTGTCCAAAGCGGAAGCTACAGTAGTTGTTTAGCTAAAAAGCATAACAGACCTTATAGCTATGACCCAGTGTAAATCATGGACAAAGTTGGCAAATTTCATGGCTTGGTCATGGTGAAAATATAAAATTTCATGGTTTGTCACAGATTAATAGAAAAATCCTATTAAAACTGTGCAAATAACAGAACAACAAGTTAGATGGAGATCCTTACATGGCACCTTCCTACTCACAGGATTTATTTTAGGTTGGAATTGCTGCTCCTAACACGAGGCCCTGTGCATGCTTTTCTTTGCTGCACTGTTTTCTATTCAGTTTAATTAGTATTTGTTGTTTGGTTTGGACTGAATAATTATTGTGCAGTTGTTTTGAAGCATTATTTACATAAGAAAGCGTGTGTTACATTGCTTCTGCAGTGAAAAGAGCCTTGAAAATGAAATATTTGAATGCAAATTGTATATTTTAGAAAACAATACAAAGTGCTATATCTAATAATTCATCAGCGATCAGGACTTTCTGTACTGGAGCAAGGTCTGGCAGTTCCTGCTCCAGAGCAGGAGACCCCCATGCTGCCCCTTAGTCTCCGGGTTCACACTCTGTTCTCTTCTACTCTTGTGTGTCCAGAATTTCCATCAGTGACACGGGAATTTAGGTCTAGGCCAAGGTACTTCAAATGTACCGAGCTCTTCCCCTCAGTCCTCTTCTAGAGGGAGCAGTTTGTTGCCGAAGTGGCCAATTTAAGAAGGAAATGGCAGTTCTACATTGGAATAATAATAAAAAAGAACGAAAGCCTCAGAATAAGGACTTCTAAGACCTTCATCACAACAATGACCACTAATAGCAGTCAGTAAAATTTCTGTATCTGAAAAAGCCTAGAATTTCACATATTAAACTTAGTTAAAAAATGAGTTTATGCTGTTTTCATATGAGACTTTCCTTCACAAATAAAATGTCTAGAAATGCATTTTTAGGGGAATGGTGCAATTGTTCAAATAATCATGATTCTGAAATCTGGGCCTTTCTGGGAGACAAAATGATGAGTCTTGGCAAAAAGGAAAGATGCCACAACATGAGAAATAAGTTCATGATTCCCATTAAAGAGAAATTCCTCAATGAGCATTGTTTATATCAAGTTTCACAATTAACTGTTCTCAGGTCATCTGCATCCAGAACTTCATCTGCACTCTAACCAACTGCCACGTACAGGTAGCAATTAAAAGAACAGCAAATGACAGTGTAGATGGTACTTTTTCTTTTTTCACCATCACGCATAGTCATAAAATACAGAAGGAGAAAAACACACTTGATTTGAATTATTGATTAGTGTTTTGCTAATAAGAAATTAATTGTATTGACCGCTGCCATGCTGTAGCTTTGCTTTCCCCTGCACTGGTTTGCAGCTCCAGGCAGCGAGCCCAGGCTGGGCCTGTGCTGTCAGAGTGTGCCTCTGGAGAAGGATGCTTAACCCTATTAGCCAGGTCATTTCTCTCTTTTTGTGTAGAGGTCAACAAAAAAGAATTGTTTTCTTAAGTCAAGTTTCACAGCTTTCATTTTAAAAGTAAACAAATTGCTCCAATTTCTAACCACGTTATAACACACATATATTCTGTTTGCAGATGGGAACCTCTGTCAAGTGAGATGGTGGTGTAGGGATCAATATTATGCATAAACTCCTGTAAATATTTGTGCTAATTGAAGTTACACAGACAAACTGAGTTACCAGATTCCCGGGATACACGGACCTGCAGACACACTGTGCCACACCTGAAGGAAGTGTCCAGGTCACGGTGCAGTGCAGGGATGCTCCTTCAGGGCTGATTTAGGAAATTCCTTGAGTTTTCCAGTGTTGCCAGTCTGTGCAAAGCTTTTATATGTAGGCATTGATAAAGACTGAGCCCCTGGTTTTGTGTGGCCTCTGGGAAGATGATAGCTGTTCTCTGCGTGACTGTTGGCTCTGCTTGCTGTGCTGCAGTGCAGAGTGCAGTGCCGCTTCAGTACAAACATACACTTCTGTATATTAAGCATATGCATCAATATATTATTATTACTTGGATTAATAACAAATAGTAGTCAGTCAGTGAGATAAAAAAGGACAGAGTTCAATAGTAATTCTCAGACAGCTTAGCAATTACCCAGACAGCTTGCAGTCAGAAAAGCTGTTCAAATCTAGGATTATGAACCACACTGATGGCAGCTCTGCTGGGTGGAGTTGTAAAAGACTGTGGGTATGTTTCAAGGAATTGCAAGACTCCTTTCCAGCACTCCTCCTGATGAACATCTCTTTTACAAGCCAGAATCAATAACTGTAAAAAACTCCTCCAAAAGGCTGGTTTCCAGAACCAGTCAACATTTTTAAGGATTTATTTTCTGTATCAGAAGGATATCTGTGCTTGCAAGCATCTTGGAGATTTTTCATCCTTCCTCCTTAATGACATAAATCCCAAATTCCTTTCATTTCCATAACAATAGTCAACATCAAAGAACACGTGGGGCAAAACAGATTTTCTGGCTTTGTTCTTAAAATTAGTGCGTCTCCTTCCTTTAGGAGCGAAGGTGGCTGCTTTCCTCATTATTTCAGGCAGTTTCATCCATTCCTGTTGGTTTTTCCATCCCAGCACTGGGCTCACTCCAGTGCAGGGCCCAGGCAGCACTTTGGTCTTGCCTGAGCCTGGAGGCACCATCTCAAAACATCTCTAGGAGCAGGTCAGCAAGGCTGGCATGAGCCCTCAGCAGCTGCGGCCATGGGGGCACACGGGGGTCCCCAGCTCTGGGGTTTTCGGGGGCCATTGACCACTCATGCTCCAACCTGGGAGAGGAGAGAGTTCAGATAGAAACTTTGGGTTTGAAGCACTTGAATGAAAAAGGGGCGTTGTTGGATTTTGAGCTTTTTTTAGGGCAGTACATGATTTTTTTTATGGGACACATTAGATTCTGTACCTCCAGTGAGCATTAAAGCCTCCTCATCCCTTGGCACCGGAGGGGAGCACACGCTCTGACGCAGGAGAGGTGGCTGGTAAGAGATTTCCACCTCTGCAGCCTCTCATGCCAATAGGATTGGGATTTGGGAATACAACAAGGCTTTGGGGGCTAAAGTTAATAAATAACTGATGTATTCCCTTTACCTTTTTATTCTCTATGCCTGGCCCCAATGCCTTGTAAGCCCAAGCAATTATAAGTCCCTGGGCTGATGTATTTGACAAGAAGCCCATATATTCTTTAAGCAAGAAGCTTTCACCACAAATTTTGCTTCAAAAAGACTGTTGAAGGGAAAAAAGGTCATTTGGGTGGTTGAGTATCTGTACTTGGATGCTTCCAGTAAGTGCTGTACTTGCAGTCACTGGGTTTTTTATCCCCTTGGTCAGCGGAGACAGACCTGTCTGTATTTTAGGTCATGTCCTTCTGCTGGTGCAGACAAAGCATCTTGTGCCTGCGAGGCTGACCCTGTTCACATCCAGAGTGTTTGTTGTAGGGGTGGGACTGACAGAGCATCTTGGGAATGAATTCAAATTCTTTAGTTGCAACCATGGTTAAAAGATCAAGTCATTTTCAGTCATTCGTGTTGTACCCGGTCCTGACTGATAGAACAGAGACTGTGCTTTCTGCATCAAATACATCCTCACTGTACCTCAGTGGGAAGGCTGGCAGACACAAGTTTTTATAAATAACCTTAAAAGCACAGCTCAATAATCTGAAGTTTGTAGCTGATAAGAAAGTCATGGGCAGCATGGAGTTCAGTCCACAAATTTCTGAATATTTCCCAGCAGTCGCAAGTGAACATTTAATGCAACATTACCAAAAGGGAGAGGGTCCAGGGAACAGCTTGTGGCCCCAGTGTGCTGCTGTGGGGCTGCCTATCTTTCTGAGGGACACTGTGTTGCTAGCTCCACTTAATGTGTCCCTTGGTGTACGAAAATGCTGGGTATGTTAATCCCATTATTATGTACCAGCATCTTCCTCCAAGAAGATGGACTGGGGAACAGGAGGTGTCATGTACCCCCCAACAAAAAGATGCAGTTTAGTGTTATCTCCATTAATTCACATGGTCATTGCAGTCCCTGCCCCCTGGCCTCTCTTGAGCTTTCGTTGAAGTTCCTCTGTCCTCTTCCCATTCTGTAGGTACACAGAGTGGAAGTTAACTATGGTGTAACTATAACACAATTCAGAAGTTTTAATGGTTTAAATCTTCAAACTTGCATAACAAAGTTAATGGGAGCCTGTCAAATGTGTGTTTGTTACTATTTATTAAGTAGTTCTTTAAAATTTAGCTTTAAATTTACAAACCAGTTGACTAAAGCTATTTCAGAACTGTACAGTGTTCTTGCATGTGAGCAGATTCCTTCCACCAAGCACCACATCATGTCACTAATGTTACACCCAGTTGTGCTCCAAGATAATTCCAAAAGCTCTGCCATTAATCAAGCACTTTGTGGGTGACAACACTCAGAAATCTTGCAACACTAAACATAAACATGGTAGTGCTGTTCCCAGGACACCAAGGAGTGTGAATCTTGACTAATTCTCAAATGCAAATCCGGATGGTTTTTTTGAGGCTGGTGTGTATTAAATATGCAGTGTCGCATTAGTTGTTGCTTCATCCGTTCAAATCTGAATTAGTGCACAGGGCCGGGATAAGCAGCATCCCAGGATGAGGAGGGGGCTCTGCTGTGGCTTCCTCAGTCTTTGAGCTTGTATTGTTTTGCACTTTTCTGAGAGGTTTTGATTGCAGGTGCTCCAAAGCCTGGGACCTGGAAAGACCTGAGAGGGGTGGGGTTTTTCTCTTGGTTGGGGTTTTTTGTTCGAGTTCCTTTTTTTGTTTCCCAGGCAGATTGGTCTACTAAAGAACCTTCTTTTGTTGTCCATGCTTCAGTTCTGCTCATCCCACTAATGTGAAATACTGTAATTACATCTCCCCTCTCCTGCTGCTTCCTTCCCTGGTCTCTGAAGGAGGAATATGCTGTTCCTTCAGGCCATGCCAGTGCTGCTGGTGGTGGGGCTGGGGCAGGGTGGGGCAATGGGGGATGCCACGGGACAGCTCTGATGGAGCTGAGTTCCTGAGAGCAGCGAGAAGAGAGCAGGTTGTGGTGGTGTGTGGGTGATGGTTGGGTTTTCACCGTGCTGTAGTACACACACGTTATTTCAGTTGTACATCACAGCAACAGAATATCATCTCCAGAGGGACAGCAGAGAGATGTGTTGACGCTGCAGCCACGCACTATGCTTAACGCTGCAGAATTGATTAGCACAGCAGTGACATTTTGTTATCCTGAGAGACAGAAGCTGGAAGTGCTCCTGAAAGTGCAACCTCCAACACCAGGCAGGTGACACGGTGGGGACACTCCCACCCTCCATCTGCCTGGCCTGGCATGGCCCCGGCTGCTCGGGGCCCTGTGCTGCTCCAGCACAGGCACAGCTGAGCTCCCATTTGCCAGCAGAAAATGAGGATGTCTCTGGTTATTCTTGGAGCTGGGAACATGAAGTTTTTGTAGGATAATGCTGAGGTACTTCCACTGTATTAAAAAATTAATATCCTTCTATTGCTACTGGAATTGGAGTCTGATTAGGATTGTTACAGTACCATAGTTTGAGCTTTTAATTACTTACTACATTACACAGTATCTAACAGCGCTAATAGACTACAGAACTGTCATAGCTTTTGTTTTAAAGTGCAGTACTGTATGGTGCTTAATTGTGTAACAGTGTTGTTCAATTACATCTGAAAGTGTTTAATAAAGTATGGCACAGAAAAGCAAATCGGAGTGGCATGTGTTAATTGGTGTCCGCGTCATTGACTCCATTTGGTTATAGTGATCACTGGGATATGAGGATCAAGTGGCAGGTTGCCCAAATGGAGTCTGCAGGCCCAACTCTCATATTTGTACCACTTACACTGCCCACAGTCTCCCACACTTGCCCAGATTTCCGCACCACACACACAAAGTGCTGTTCAGAAGCCACCAGAAGTGCACTGGGGTCAACAGCTCCATTCCCTGCCCTGCTCTGCTCCACTGCTGCCTGTCTCTGCCGCTGTGGCACCACCGCTGGCTGTGGGCATCCCTGTCCCCAGGGGGACATGTCCCCTCACTCAAGAACAGGACCCCAACCCCGACTGGCGCTGCCCAGGCCGGTGCTCCATTCCCCTCAGTGGCAGGTTCTGGTGATCCCAGCACAGCCCTGGAAGGGAAGGGGCAGCTGTGCCAGGGTCCCACGCCTTCGAGCACGGCTATCCAGAGCCATCGGGACACAGGGCTTGCTTAAAGGCAGCAGCAGGAGAGCCAGGCCACCAGTACAGCTGCCCCACCTGGAGGCTGCTGAACTCTGCCGAGAGCTGAAGGGGACACGGGGAGCATTCCCCTCGGAAGGCAAAGGGCACAGAGGTCCTGCTGGCAGCTGGCTCTGGCTGGCAGGGGTTTGCTGTTCCCCACGAGATGCTCACTGACAGCTCCCAACTCACAGCTCAGCCTCCCTGGCCTAGTGAACCCTGAACACCCCCACAGGGCATCCTCTCTCCAGAGCTGTTCCCTCCTCCCAGAGCAGCTCGGAATCCCCCACCAAGCTCTCCTGCTGCCTGCCCATTGCTGTTGCTCTTTAACATTCTCCCCAGGTGTGGGGCGGTTGGAGGGGTCTGGGCACTGTGGGGCTGATGGTGAGGGCTGGCTCGTGCCAGGGATGCCCCTCAGCTGTGCTGGCTCCTGCAGAGCCAACTCGGGGCTGGATGTAGCCAGTTCATGGATGCAGACAAAGTGGTACTTACAGTTATTTCCTGAGTGGTGATATTTTTCATATCAATGTTCTACTTTTTACCCCATTTCACTGAAATATTCTCTGGAAGGATTTCTTCTGGAATAAACATTTCAGCACATCAGGTTTGTTCCGTAAGGGTTGATTGTCAAATTACAGCCTTCTTTCCTGTGAGCACTGTGCTTTTCTAGGGGATCAAATTGTATTAGTTATTTTTTCCTCCAGTAGAAACACAGAATAATAGCGGTATCTTTATCATCTCATATTTCTGAATGAAACAATAATCACAAACAGATTTTCAGGCAGTATAACTCCAGTGCAGGAATGCTGATCTCTCCAGCCAGCCTCTCGAGGTGGCGTTGGGGCCACGTGGCACTGGCAGTGCCCATTGGCTGTAGCCGGGGTGTCCCCGGTGCCTTTCCACCATCCCCTTATGGCTGTGGTGCTTAGCACCACACGCCTGCTACATTGGCTTGCCTGTCGTCCTGGAAGCCACCTAGCATGCAGGTCATGTGCCCTTAATTTTCATTATGAATGAAGAGTAAAATGTGAAGGTTATTGCCTGGCAGTACAAATGCACTGTGTTTTTTTTATTTAGAAGCTCTATTAGAAGTGTCAGGAGTCCCATAACAAAGCAGGGCAAATATCCGCAGAGACACCTTGTTGAGAAAGGCAACTTGGTTTCTAAAAGGTTTGAATATGAATGTGGTTGTTTCTAATCAAGCAGTCCTTGAAAAGAATTCCCCACTATTACTTACCTCTCTCATTTTTTCACCTGTAAGCAGCCCATGTGCCTCCTCAGGAAACACTTCTCATGCCAGGCTGGGACTAGGGGGCACAGCCAGGAGGGGATGGTGAAGCAGGGGAAAATGCCATGGCAGTAGAGCTCCACAACCAGAAAAGCAGCTCAGGATTCAAAATAGATGTGGTCAGAAAACCACCTTGTTTTGGAACGGAGAGTCCATATGCTACCTGCTCCCTGGGAAAAGTGGGCTAGTTTGGGGTTTTTTTGAGAACATTCTGGAGGGCTCCTGCCGAGGTGGGCCTCAGCCACCTCCAGCAAAACTGAACCTTTTCATTTATGACAGGGGAATTGACATACTCTGCTCCTTGGACAAGTGCATCCAGAAACCTGGGGACTCAGGAGCTGGCGCTGCCTTCGCAGGGACCCACTGAGCATCCCCCATCCACTGGCACTCCCGTGGGACACCGGGCTGGGCTCCCTGTCCCCTGGCCATGCTCGCAGGGTGCAGCTTAGCTCCAGCATCTTCAGAACATTTACAAAACCTCCCTCTTTTTCTTTTTAATAAATTGTCAGTGTTTTTTCCCTCTACGAACCTGTAGCATCTGGCAGCAGGAAAGTACAGTAGGACTCGCTGGCACTGTGGTGCAGAGCCTCGAAGAATTCCGTATTGTGACAACACATCAAAATAAATTGCTGTCAACAGACCAAAACACCAAGTGCTGTGATTCTGTCTGACGTGTGAAGACTCAGACAGGCTGTCTTGACAAGTTGTGGTGGAGCACCTGCAATTGGCAGAAGACAGTGATATAAATCTGATTTGCCTGATATGCAGCACCTAGATATCGTTAATGTTGGTGACAATAACTCTGCATAACATTCCTGAGACATAGATCTGATTTTTTTGTCTATTACTTGTGTTGTTTTTTGTCACTCTCTGATACTAGCTCTGCTTCCCTTCCCTGCACAGGGTCTGCCTAGGAATGGCTGTGAATAATAAACTGTATTAAAAAAAGGTAATACCAAATTAAGGTTTAATTCAGCCTCTTCTTGAGTGTATAAAAGGCAGTCATTGTCCCAGCTGCTTAAGGCAAAAGGTATGCCATGAAATTTTATTTTATACTAATCATAAAAATAATCATGGAGGAAGTTGCATTAATTTCCTAACTTGCAGCCAAAATATTGAAAATAGCAACTTAAAAGCCACGAGTAGCAGTAAATCTTTTCTGAAATGTATGTGGCTTTAAACTTGTAGAAGAGGAAAAGAATCATTGGATAGATAGTTAATTTTTACCTTTTGTTATCAATAAATGGTAATTCTTTACAGTAGCAGCATATATCACAGCTCATTCATGAACACGTGAAACGTATCTTAGCTCTCCAGTTCAGCTCCTGGAAGTTAACACGGTCTGCCCTGTCCCAGCCCTTCCTTACTCAGACCAACCTGACACGGGCAGGTACTAGAGAACAACGTTGCATTTGAATTTGAATTTCTGTCTGTCTCTGTCCCCTGCACGTATTTGAAGTCTTGGGATTTGAAACATTTTTGCGTGTGGCAGTTGCAGTTGTTACGGCTTCGGAAAAATTCTGCGAGCGGCAGGAAATCTGTTGTGCTGGTGGCTTGTTGGCTCTGGAGCCATCCGTGTGACGTGTCAGGGCTTGGGACGTGGAGGCAGCTGGAGCCCACGGTGGGGCTCAGGGCGTGTGTCCCACCTCGGCCGGGTGCTGCTGCGTGGAGCAAGGATGATCCTGGGGCTCGGGGCAACCCCAGCCCCACTGTCCTCTGCCTCCAGCCCAGCTGGCTGGGCCTCTCCACGGGGCTGGGGTCAAGAGGCAGTGAGGCCGCTGGTGGGTTTTGGCAGCTGATGCTTCCAGAGGGCTGCGGGGCAGCACCCCGGGGTGTTTATTTATTTATTTTTGCCAAATGCTCAGAAGTCCATTGGCAGTGAACTTCAGCAGTGTCACCGTCCAGTCTGAGGGGCTGTAAGAGCAGAAACGAGGTTTTGGAAATTACCATTCATTCTTGTCTGTATTGTTATTTTATCCCTTAAAGGCTGCTAATGAGAAATAGAGCCTCATTATGATTTTAAGGATGAGAGAGGAAGGCTTTTAATTAATGATATGTAAATGGTCTTGAATTGATTATGTTAGAATATCAAGAGAGATGGGTAGAAGCTGTGGTGTAATATATTTTAATTAAGAATTAATTAAAAATGATGGCAATTTCATAAAGCCTCACAGAAAATAGTGGAATTTACTTTCTGTCAGGAGTAAATTAGCCAGTGATTAAATAAAGGGCCTGCATTAATAGTGGAGTTATTTTTAAACTGCTATGAAGAATTGTGTAATTTTCCCTAAATAAGTAAAATAAAAATGTAATGTTTGCAAACAAGTTTTGGAAATGATGGCAGAATGCAAACTTAGTTTTGTGCCCTCTTCGTGCCATGATACTTAAGAGAAGTGATTTTAAATGGTTTACTCAAGGGTGCCGTGGTTCCAGCAGGCAGGGCCCGGCCCTGGTGCAGCCGGTGGCTGCGGGTGCCATCGCGGTGAGGACGGCAGGAGGGTCCTGTCCAGGGGTACCTGGGGATGCTGGTTTCCCCAGAGCTGCTGCTGCTTCTGCCCCATGGCCTGGCCTCCCAGCGTCCCCGCAGCAGGGATCTGCCTCCACTGCAGCCCCATACATACAGTATCTCTGTATTGCTGGAAGTGCTGCATGCCGGTGTGCAGATCATTTCTGTTGCTGCCATTTCAGGGGGCCCTTTGGTGCCTCTCTCTGCTCGGGTGTGCCCTGCTTTGGGGTCCTGTTCAGGGTGGGGTGAGGTGGCCAGTGCTGCCCTCGTCACTGCTCCGGCTCAGAGCAGACCCGTCCTGCTGGCACTGCACCCTCTGCCTGCCACGGGGGCCACCAGGTGCCACAGATGTCCCCTGAAGGGAGCGGGGAGGTGTCCCACCACCCTCTGTCCCCAGGCTCCTCTGCAAACACCTCCAGGAAACCATGGCTTTACTTTCCTGCCCACAAGCCTGACCATGGGGCACCCACCACCACCGTGTGCAGGCAGCAGAGCAGGGCTGGCCACGCTGGTGGCCCTGGTGGGGACCCATGCTCTGCCACAGGCTGTGGGGGAATCCGAGGGGGATCCCCTGCCTCTCTGTGGTGCTGGTGGCCGGGGCAGCTGCTCTCAAGAGCCTGAGCAAAGCCAAGGCCAGCAGCAGGAGCATCTGCCAGGCGTGTGGCAGTCTTGACCCTCACGGCTGTCCTCAGGGCACGGCCTGTGGGCACGGGGAACTGCAGCACCAGCACATCCCTGGTGAATCAACCAGGCTGTTATTAAAAACCCTGCTGAGGTCCACCCTTCTGGATATACGTGGGCCTGAGAAGGCCCCGGGCTTGGGTAGTTGGTCCCATGCTGGTGTGTTGTGTGAGTTTCCTGGACTTGCACATGCTCTTCTGTAAATGGGCTTTATGCACTTGTTTAGGCTGCTGTTCAATAAAGAGCATTACCATAGCAACTGCTCCATCACATGGTGTACACTCATGCTGTCTCTGAGATAAAAAGCACATTTTAAGGCAGCATATTCTTAATGTCGATGTCCTAAAATGCAATTTTTGATGATTATTATTTTTCTGGGAGAATATCTGTGATAAGCGACCATACCTCCTTAGTGTCTCTTAACTCCTTTTACTGCTACTTTGCTGGCAGAAGACTGGGTACCTACAGTAATTTCTTTTTCATTTGTAGATTTTCACATACAGATCCTGAAATATTTGTTAGTTCAAGTCCCAGCAAGGGGCCTCGTGTCAATGGGATGCAAGTGTTTTTGTTGCATTTAGCTGAGCTCGTCTCTGAGTCTATTTCTAGACAGGCAGGAGCTGGTGCCCGATGCTTGAACCTGACTTTGTTCCTCTCCTGCAGCGCAGGAGAGCAGTCCTGGTGCAGCTGGCATGTCGGTATCTCCTGCAGAGACCAAGTGTGTCCCCATGGTGGTGTGCCTCTTCTCTGCTGGCTGGAGAGGTAGGAGCTGGAGGGTCCCCCCTGCCTGTGGCCCCACCTGTGGGGCATCAGCCAGACCAGGGGAACGTGGCACCTCGTCAGCTGTTTGTGGCACCCTGGGGTCCTGATACACAGGGACTGCACATCAGGACCCCAGGGTGCCACAAACGGCTGATGAAGTGCCCAGTGCCCACCACCACAGGAGCCTTGTCACTGCCCCCGCTCACAGGCTGGGGGATTATCTTCCAAAATATTTGGGGAAAGTTCTTCACAACCCACTGCCCAGGCCTAGAGGAGAGGATACCAAACTGCAAGATATGTTGTTAAATTGAGTAAAAGCCCATTGGAGCACCAGGGTGCATTCCCTGCTAACTACTCTGCTCCCCACACGGTGCTATCTAATTGTTTCTTGAATGATCCCAGCCTTTCTGCCTGGCTGAACTTGCCTGCCAGGCCATTCCACACTGAGGATTCTCTGCGGGAAAAAGGGCTCCCAACTTCGCCTCCAAATATGTTTTGTACTTGCATTAACATCCTGTCTGTTTGAAGCCCAAATCTGAGCTCATTTGGTATTTTACCTAGAATGAGATGCATATGGATGCTTCTCTAAATATGTTGCTGATTTGCAGTCTGGTTGCAAATGGCAATGATGAAATGTGTGTGTTTCTTAGCAACTTTTGTGTAGCTATAACCAGGATGTGTGTGTGGGGGGAGGCTCAGTACCCTACAGGCAGCTTGTGA
Source organism: Hemiprocne comata (assembly GCA_020745705.1). Classification (NCBI taxonomy): domain Eukaryota; kingdom Metazoa; phylum Chordata; class Aves; order Apodiformes; family Apodidae; genus Hemiprocne; species Hemiprocne comata. The sequence continues at coordinate 11,483,900 of CM036604.1, forward strand.
AGACTGCAGAAACGGTGGCAGGTGGGACCAGGTACCCCTTGGTTCCCCCCTTGTCCAGTAGCTCACCAGTCACTGGGAGTGTTACTCCTGTTCCTGCAGCTATTAACTCAGCAAGCCCCTCCCAGTGCACAAGTGCATCCAAATAAAGCAGGGCAGGGAGCATTTTTTGGTGCAAAGGTTGTGGGTTGGCTGGCTTGTGCAGAGCTGGGGGACTGATCCAGGGGCTGGGAAAGTAACTGAGAAAATCCCCTTAACTCCAGTGGATTTTAAATTGGGACCCATCTCCTCAGGAAAAAATATGCATATAATCCCCATCACATGTCTCATCATAACCCTCCTCCTCACCTTCCAAAGGCAGTGAAAGGTACAGAACAGCAGCACTGCCCCCGAGTAGTGGGAATTTTCTGTAGGATTCATGGTTTGTCATATGTGCAGGCACCTGCTGGGCCCCCGCACCCCAGCTGGCTCCCCCGCACGGCCTGGGATGGGGGGGCTCGGTCGCAAACCATTTGTTGTTCTCAGCTACAAAGCCTGGAAGAATTAACATTCCTTGCAATTATCCAACCATCTTAATTATTTGCCCAATATTCTGCCTCGGTATTAGCTGCCCAAATCATGTTGGGATTTTCCAGACGTAACTTCTGACCAGTTTGTTAGCCAGGAAACAGAAAATGTAGTAGAAAATCAGAGTAATAATCACTGCAGTGCTTTAAGTAATGTTCAAGCTGAGCCTAGAAATGCTGGTAACTCAGTCAAGGGACCAAGGAGTGAGAAGGGCTGGGGAAAAGTGATGGCTCTCTGGAAGAGTCAGTATCCTCCATGTTAGTCCCCATCAGCCAGGATCCATTTTCACCATCCCTTGCCATCAGCACACACCTGACCCTCTGGAGAATTGCTGCCTGTGCAGCCAGGCTGTTCACACCAGGATGCTCTTGCACATTAACATGCCGTGTGTGAGATATCTGTGTCGTCTTGTTCATATCCTGGCTTACTGACTGCAGGAAAAGGCCATTTTTTATCAGTTTCTGCTTTAGTGAAGCAAAAGGTCCTTTGGTTCCTATTCACTGTCTCAAAATGCAGAGCATGTCATTGAAAAAGGATCACTGGTCAGTCAAAATGCCTCTGAAACTTTCTCTCCTAGCTTGGACAGTCTCCATCCTTCCAGCTGCAGAAGATGGAAAAGAAGCCCATCCCCAGCTCTGGGTGGTTTATATTGTGCCACAAATGGCTAATAAAGGTTTGTCATAACAGAAGCCCTGTAAGCAGAAAGGAAGTCATAGTTTACGGCTCTTGTGCTATCTGGCACCATTCATTAGTGTGTTCTGTGCTAGTAATAAAATTTTACAGGTTGATCATTTAAATGCAAGTTAGAAATAAATTTGATGATCCAACTGGAAAAGCAGCAAAGACTGGTCAGTCTGTCTTTTTTCCCCCAATCAATACGCCTCGTGACACCAGACCCAGCACACCCGATTAGGCGATAGTTAAGCAGTTTACTCATAATCAGGTTATTGATCACGGGGGCTCCAGGCCCCGTGCGGGGTGCTGAGTGTGGCGGTTTGGGTGGACAGGGCATGCGGTGCCGCGGCGTCGCTCCTCATTCCTGGTGGGGCTTTTATGAAACGTGTCCTGAACCCTGAGGTGCAACTGAGAGGCTCAGCAGCACAGGTCTCCCTCTTTGTTCGGGATCAGCAGCACGCCTGCTCTCTGCAGCGATCTCCAGCAATGAGCGAGCGCCTGGTATCAAACCTGCGCGGAGGGAGCGCAGCTGGAGGGCGATCCCTGGGGAGAGCCGCGAGTGGAGCGCCGGCTTTCCTGGAGACGGAGGAGGGAGACAGACAGGTTGTTTGAAAAAATTCCCTTTAGACCAAACACTGATGTTGGAGCCGAGCTACAAACACTTCTGCTCTAAGAAGTGCAACTTCTTTATCAGTTTTCCAGGTTAAATGCTGTTCCTTGGAACGTAACGTGCACTCTGCCTGGTTAGTCCTCCGGCCACATCTTCCAGCAGCTTGCCAACATTAATTGTGTGTTGAGAACGACTGTTACTGCATTAAGTAATTGCTTAATTTTTCAATACACATTTTTATTTTGAATCTCCACTTGTGAGTGGATCAGGAGGGAGTGCCTGGATGGGGAGGTGCAGGGACAGAGGACCCCACAGAGCTATTTTGGGTGCTTGTGTGCAGGTTGCCCAGTCCTTGGCACAATGGACACAAATCATGGCTGGACACTTGGAGTTTCCAGCAATGTATTTCCAGTGGAATTTACAATCATGTTCAAGACCTTCCTCTTTAAATCAACCTCCACAGCAGTCTGCTCCAGTATCAAAGGCAAATTCACTCCTGTTTGTAACCTTCCACAGGAAATACAGTATTGCACCATTCCAACATTTACTTTAGCAACTAGGGCATATCTAGTTAAATGTTTGGCACGTGCAAGTTTTGGTGTAGTGATATAAAAAATGTTAAACATTAATATAAGGTAAATTTTGACTGATTCAACAGCTTGGTTTTAAGTTTCCCATTGACAGCCAAACTCCAGGGTTTAATGCTAAGCTTCACATTGCAGCTTATCTCCCCTTAATTAAAATTAAAATGTGAGCAACAACATAGAGATATTTTGTAGGCATCCTGGAAGAGAAGAAGCAGAAGCTTGAGAGTGATGGTTGTTTAATAAGATTATAATTGGAGAGTTAAAGCCTTGTGATCTATTTGCAGACTGGTTTGGTGCTGGTGCGGCTCCGTGGCAGGCGAGCCCCAGGTGCCTGGCCAAGCATCCCTCACCGACATCTGGAACCAGTTGCAATACATCACTGTCAAAACTGCTTTCTATACGTATCTGCATTTACACATTAGTTACCCACGCAGCACTCATCAAAAAAGCTGAACAATCTTGACACGGTGTCCCTGGTGGAACGGCAAAGGTGAACCGAAGTTGGGAGGCAGTGTCTCGCGTCACTGTCTGCTGAGCTTTTACAACAGGAAGCCTGATTAAAACTGAAAGGAAAAATTTATCGTCAGCTTCTCCTTTGTATCATTTTTACCTACAAAAAGAGTATTTTGTTTCATATGAAGCATTTATAATGGGGGCCATAGATGCTTTTAGTTTTCATCATTTGTCTTTGCTACAGAGTGGTGCTTTGCCAGACCGGCCACCACGGCAGGGCTGCTGAACAGCATTTGGGTGGTTTCTTAGCCACATAATTTCCTCTTTCTTTCTCAGTTCTTGCTTTGAATTATAGAACCCATCTGCAGTTCACTCAGGTTTGTTGCACAGGATTAATGTAACGTGGTGTAAGTCTGGGTAAGATGTTAGCATGAGAGAATGGTTGTGTTTGTCACTGCAATGGAATGAGCAGCGTTGGTGTCTGCCGGTGCCGGGGGCTGCAGAGCAGGAAGGAAAATAACCGAGAATTTCTTTAGGAGTTCAGGGATTAGGAATTAATTAGAAGTTAAAAGTAAAAATGTTGAGGAGCTGGAATGACTGAAGAATGGAGCTCACCAGATGTGTCCTTTAGGATAGAAAGTAACTGCTTTGATGGAAACAGGAGGTTTCACTCTTGGAGCAAGGCTCAAAGGGAGGTGATGCAGACTATTGTATTTGTTTTTTCAACTAAAAATGGCTCTGCTGATGGGTGCATTTGCAATAAAAGCTCTCGCTGTGTCTGCCAGGGCAGCCCGGTGGCCTGCTCTGACCTGCTGGGAGGTGCAGGGTGAGGACAGGCTGGGCAAGACGAGGCTGGGCTTTGCCCACCCTTGCTGGGGGGCAGCGCCTGGTGCAGCAGCAGCATCGGGCCTCAGGGCTGCCCACTGCCTGGGTGGGAGGGAAGACCCTGGCCTGAGCAGAAAGGAAAACCAACCCTTTTGAAAGCTACTGTTGGAAATGAGGTTGCCCATCTCTTGGTCCTCACAAGCACCTAGTAGCCCCACAGTGAACTTCTGCAGCAGGAGCCAGGCCTGCACCCTCCACCACGGGAGCAGATACTGGGGGGGCCCAGCTCCTCCTGGGGGTAACACCTGGCTTTGCTTCTTGGCCATTCACCACATGTAGCCCAAGATGAAGGACAGAACAATTCCAGGGCCCAGCACAGATGGTGGGAGGGCTCCTAATGATGCCGAAAATGTCCCTTCTGAGGAGGTTAGCCCTAACCCACAGCAAATCTGTCCTGTCAGCCCATGAATGGTTACCAGCCTTCTCCATCTGTTTGTGGAAACTGGCCAGCATCTTGAAGGCACCCCAAATGCCTCGTGTGCTGGTGTCACAGCAGCTCAGGAGAGAACTGCTCTGCTCCCAGAACATTAAGTGTCCCCAACACTGGGGAACCCCTCAATGAGCTGCCTCCAGCCCCATTTGTGTGGACATTTGGCAGGCTGCCTTTCCCTCCCAAGATCATGTCAGGGCCTTTGTGGCTTCATTGCCTTGATGGTGAAATTTTCATCTCTGTTGGCGTGCTTCGCCCTGGCTGGTTTGAGTGGCACCGTGGCAGGGGCTGGTGCTGCTGTTTGCTGGTTGTGGGGCTGTGCTGGGCTCTCTGTCTCCTGGCAGGTCTGTGTCAGTACCTGTCCCGTGCAAATGTTACCAGCATGTTTCCGTTCCTCCCGTGGGTGCAGTGGGTGCAGCAGGACACCCGTGAGCGGGGCAGGTACAGGTGATGCTGTGAGCAAGGCTGCCCCTGTCAATGCTCAACATGGCTCCCTAAGTACTGGGCTGGTGGTGGGACCACGCCGTGGCTCCCCTGGTGTCCCCGTGGCTGTCCCAGGGCTGTCCTGCTGAGATGGGAAAGTCACAGAAGAGTGGAGCTGTGCATGCATGACTGCCGTCCCTCCCGGCAGCTGGCACTTCAAATAGCCCGCAGAAATATTGTCACAGATGGGGAAGTCTTGGAAATAAATAGAAAATTTTCCCAAGTTGGAGATTTTCTTTGAAAGCTCTGGGAACTCCTCTGCTCTTCTGCAGCAGGCCTGCTTGGCTGGCACCAGCTCTGTGCCGATGGCCTCAGCACGGTTCGTGGGCCTGGCGGACGGGTTATTTGTTTTACACTTGATTTCTCTGGCCACCATTTCATGTGGTGTCAGCTCTGTTGACATACATTGCAACCAGAACAATCAAACCTGCAAAACTATTCTGGGGTCCTTTTCCATAGTGTTTTCACTCCTTTGCTTCTTAATTTCACACCAGCATCCCTGGCACTCAGAAAACACTCCTTTAAAATGTGATTGTTTGATTCATCCACCCCCTTGATGGGCTGCTGCATCCCTCTGGTGTGCCTTGTGCGAAGAGCTCAGGGATTCTTCCCTCGCCCCAGGTAGGTGAGAAGTAAATGGGGCATGGAGTTATTTAGTTTAGTTCTTTTCTCTGGGAAGAGAGGAGAAGGATTCTGGAATACGAGAAGCACAACTCATTTTTCACAGTTGCCTCTGCTGTGGCATTGATGCCACGCTATGCTTCATGACCTGCTGTTTTCATTAGACATGTCCAGGAACTCTGGAAATGGCGATGAAGTGCCTCTCTAACTTGTATTTACTTCAGTAACTAGACAAACAAGAAATATTGCAAAGTTTTGGAGATGGAGGTACTTTGTCTTTCGTGATTTCACTTGTTTGGGTATTTGTAACATTTCTGAGGGTCGTTTTTGGCAATGTACTTGTAACCTCTGCCTGGAACAAACCAACAAATTCTGTGCAGGATTTCAGTCCCGTTTAAGCTAATAATGAGAAAAGCCAGAATTTTGGATGAAAATGCATGTATTGGCACCACGTGGCTCCTGGTGCCAGCATGGCCTGGGCATGCTGGGGACATGCAGAGGCTACCCATGGTCTCTGGTGCAAAGCTGGAGGTAAAGACCATCCTTGCTGCTGTGTGCTCATAGTGGAACCGGGACGCTCCCGGGTCTGCTCCTCACGGCTTTTGTTGGTGTGGATTATCTCTTCTCAGCGTGTTGACTAAAATAGCATTATCTGTGCTTTACAGACCAGCAGAATGTGAAAAAAATCAGAAGTTAATTTTAAAGAAAACAAACATAACTGAAGTACTTAGATTGACTTTCTGTTCAGCTTCTTGTCTCTGAACTACGACTTCTCTCTAGTAACACAAGCTTTACTGAAAAGCAAACAAAATTGGCGCCCAATGAGCCTAAACTGAAATTTCAAACAATAGCAAAACCAAACCAATTAGAGTTCCTCCTGCTTTTATGTGAAGTGTAAGCACTGACTTCGCAGAATCAGTACAAAATGTGAGTGATGCATGAAATGGAAATTTCCTGCCTAGTGTGTAGAATAAATATAGAGCTGTGATGTTTGCTGCAATGTGCAGCTCACATGCAGGCAGAGGAGTGAGCCAAGCTCAGGCATCCACTGGCAGGACCTGTCCCTTCATGTAAAAGTTCTGGTTTATTTTTTTATCTCCTTTGGTGCCTTTGGAGCAGATCAGTGATTTGACTGATTTTATCATCTTATCTATGCGGATTCTCCATACAAAATGGTCAGGGGAGGTGACTTTGGGTGGAGGGACAGCCTTTACAGATCCTGTCCCATGTTACCCTCAGTGCTGAGATGTCCTACAGAAGCCAAGGAGGACATCAACCAGCGTGGGGCCCGGCAGAGAAACATGTGGTAGCCTCCATCCTAATGTGACACATGCTCCTGTGGGCAGTGTCACCGCCCAGCATCACAGACAGGCAACATCTTTAGACATGGGCCTTCTCCATATTTCTGGTGAGGAGAAATTAAAGGCTTTCAGGAATCTGCTTTTGGTTGGGATGCCTGGATGAAATCTATTTCTTGGCTAAAAATCCATGCTAGCTCATTATTACCACAAACAGGGTTTAAAAAAATCAATCCAAACCATATAGATCTTCTGGATCAGATGGAGAGCTGAACTGGTCCAGCGCTCTCTCTCTGGTGGTGATGAGCAGCAAATGCTTAAGGAAACAGCATGAAGTGAAGACCTTTCTGATGCACTGTCCCAGCACCCACCAGTTTGTGAGCAGGGGTTTCTAGAGTGGGACACCACATCTGCAGAGCCATGCGCTGTTGGACAGCTGCTGCTGGGCCAGAGAAAAAGTTATGGTGGTGATCAGAGTGTGCCCACCTCGTGCTGTTCCAGCCAGCTGCCAGTGCTCCTTCCTGGCCAGGTCCGCTGGTCGGTGGCGGGTGTGGATGGTGCCGGCCCCACCATCATGTCCCGGGCAAGCACTGTCCCCTCTGCTTGCCCCGGTGCCCTTTGGGCATCAACCTCCCACCGTGCTCAGCCACAGCACTGAGGTTTATTATGAATTAAGAGTAAAACTCCTTCTCTGCCACAGAAAAAAACTACCTCCATTTTTCAGAGTGCCTCTGTTTATATAGTTTATGGGAGAAGAGGGCTCTTAATATTTCAGTGTCATGACCATAAAATGAAAAGGTTACTGCTTGCTACAAAGGCTTGCTTGGATCCAGCACCAATTAATTTTCAATCTGAAATATATGTCTCCTGGCCGTCTCACAACAGCCGTGAGCGGGAGGTTCCTCCTTAACACATTTGAGCCACAAACCCGGTTAAAGGATTAGCCAGCCTTTTCCATGCCGCTTTGTTCGCCCCCATTGGGGATTCCCATTATCCTTGATAGACTGTTAGCCCTGACAGTGGGATATGATAGTTTTAGTTTTTCCTCCTCCTCTGCACCGTGACCACACGTAAGGCAACTTGGACCTCAGCTTTAATGTTCACTATAGGTGCGAAGGCAGCATATGTTAAAGGCAGGCATTACTGTGCAGAGCTGCTCCTGCAGAATTATCTGCAGAACGGTTTTAATTTATCTGCGGGCGGCAGCAGTTGTGCCGGGCAGAGCGCGCCGCTGCCCCAGCCTGCTGTGCCCTGCTCCGGGGGGAACGCTGCCATTCCTCCCCCACGAGGGGCAGAATAAGGATTGAAGTTGTACCAGACCATTGCAAGCACACGCTGACTTTCTGGAGGGTGGATGAGCTTCTCTTTATCTTTATTTATTAATAAAAGACGGAATGCCTTGGGAAACAAAAGGTTTTAATGGCTGGTGCTTGGTATCCTTGACAACACTCCCCAAAGAATATTACATTAGGGCACCAGAGAACTTTTAAAAATAAGTAATGGAATTCCGTCTCTGTTATGCTTTTAGTAGTCATTTCGGCCATGGTGCAGCGAGGTCATAAGCTGAGCTCAGTGAAGGGAGCCAGAACACGAAATGATGCTGAGAGAACGTCTGGGAGATGAGAGGTACAGAATTACAAGCGAAAGTGCAGGCCTGCTGAGGCAATTACAGCTTAATGGGGTCATTTGGAAGGCAATTGCCAGGGGTTAATGTAGTATGGAGAGATGAGGTGAGATTGAAGTGAAATTTGGGGCTGGAAATGTGTTAAGATGAAAGATCAGAGTGCAGTGGATTCTGCAGTGCAGAAGGTTTATATCATGCAAAAAATTTGAAAAAAAATGTAAAAGTAGTAGCCAGATGTTTCAAAATAAATAAATAAAACCTTAAGTAAATGCTTTTAAAAAGTGAAATAGCTGCATCAGAATACCCTGTGCTTGGACAGGATTGATGCGTGCAAGCTGGTATTTAATATGGCATAAAAGGGCTTGATTTGAAGCAAAAGTTGTGTTGTGTTTGCCTGCACATATGCAGAGACAATGTGGTTCGGCTGTTTCCGTTACTGACACAATATTGCCTTCTGAAAACATTACTGTTTTCTCAACTGTTGTGCCTTATTTTGAAAAATCCATTGTTTTGAAACAAAAAGCAAGAAACAGTCCCCTATACACATATTTTGATATATTTGCCATGGATTCATCACATTATCTTTTCAGGCATTAAAATAATACTCGTAAGATGTCAAAATATTACAAGAATGTAAGCTAGCATTCTTTGAGAGTGGGTATTTTGGTTCTGAGAAGTATGCTTAAATATTACAGGTGTTTAAATTAAAAATGTCAAACCATGAAGGCATAATGGAAGTAATCATTTTTACACAGTTTTAAGCCGCGCAGTGTTGGAGAAAGCTTTGCATTCCAGACTATTGTGAATGAGCGGAGTTCATAAGCATTCAGAGGACAAAAGAGATCATTATGCTTTGTTACCTCAGCCAGTTCATTACCTTAATTGCTGAGCGTAATCCAGTCTTGGAAGAAAACTCTAGGGCTTTACAGAGATCAACATTGGCACCCTATGACACAGAAAATGGAAGCCCTTTCCTGCGCCGCGGCCACTCCAGGCACGCTAAACCTTGATCAAAGGCTGAACTTCTCCGAGGGTCGGCCATGTGAAAATCCCCCGGAGCGGCACCGGGCGCTGAACCGTGATGGAGTGCCGCGGGCTCAGCACCGCTGCCGCGCCAGTGTGACCGTCCCGGATCACTGCCTGGCAAGAGCACATTATCATCCCTTCAGATAGGTGAAGTTTTAACATAGTTCTGTTTAGCAGGGATAATACGTCTCTTTTTGCAGCCGCTCTCTGCATATTGCGAGAGCCCAGCAAACTCTTAATGTGCCGCGGTGCCGCGGAATCGGAGCACGGTGCTCTGCATCAGGCAGGAGGCCACTTCTCCAGGAACGGCTTGTTAAATTCTCCTTAGCTACATGTGAGGAGAGGCATTTGCAGGCAGGCGTTTGACTCCAGAGCCGTGTCACGGCTGCAGATTCCAAGGAGTTTGCTGGGGAAGATCAGATTTATTGTAAATACATTAGAGCAGGGGTTTTTTCACCTGCCTTTCTTTGCCATATGTGTGCTTTGTGTCTAGTGATCTGATCTGACCATACAGGCTTCTCCCCCCTGTACAGTTGCATATATTAAGGCTTTTAAGAAATATAGTAAAACAAAAAATATGACCTTTAAAAGCATGGTTGAGTTGCATTCATTTTATAACCATCAAAGCAACTCTTTACTGTTGTAAGGTAGAAAAATCAATGATGCAATCTTTTTCCTTTTGCCTCGTGCAATCCGTAATTGAAATGGAAAATCAAATGAACGGCTAACAGATAATTGTTTTATCAATATTCCCTGCCTGCCCTACAAGGGTCAGCCTAGAATGATCATGAGCCATGGATATGATGAGGACAAAATGTGAAATTGAACAGCAAGGAGGCAATAAATCAACCTTGACAAGAAAGAGTGACCAGCATGTAGCTCTTGTAGGCAGCTTTTGGGACACTTTTTGTCTCAGGTGTCTGCACTGATTTAAAAATGTGAGAATATAATATTTGAAGCTTTACCAGTGGGTAAACAACTGCAGAGTATTTCTAGGTTAAGGCATCATCAAAGCAAACACGCTGCAGCTGAAAATATGAGGATATTGGGGCGTAGTGGGAAAAATCCCACAGTAAAATAACGGGAATAATGGAATATTGTGGGGCTGTTGCAAGCAAGAAATTCTCATGTCCTCCTGTGTGGTGATAGGAAACTAAAAAAACCCAGTAAATACATTAAGATACATTTTGCAAGCTGCTCTTTGCTGCTCCACTGGGCATGAAAAATGCTTTGAATAATATTTCTGGTATTTTGGGAGCTACTTGATCCCAGTGCCAGAGCAGGCCATATCCTGCCTGGAGGCCTGTTTGGCTCCACGTCCTGGCCAGGCAAGGGTGCTCCAGCAGATCCCAGGGCTGGTTTCAGCACAGGGGAGGGCAACGGGGAGCCAGTGGGTGCCACTGGGTGCCGAGAGCTCGGGGAGGGTGTGGGGGTGCAGGAGCTGCTCCCTCAGGGTTCCAGTGCCATTCTCCTTCCTCCCACTGCAGCCCTAGCAGGTGCGGTGCAGGGAGCTGCCCCCCCGCCTCATCAGTGCCAGAAACCCAGTATGTTTGGCACACAGGTGGTGTGTTGGGGGAGATGGGAGCAGGTAATGCTCCCCCTGCACAGCCTCGCTTCTGCTCATCATTTGATCCTTGCATTTCTTCCACTTGAGACCAGATGGATTCTTGCTTTAATTTTGAAAAACACTTACTTACAAAAACAGAGTCTGGCTGCATTGTTTCATTGTGGTTCTGAAAGGCAGCACTGATCGTAACAACAAGGGCTGATCCTGCACCAGAATCACAGGCAGGGTGAGCTGGAAACTTGCAGCTGAGAGAGGTTTTGTTTTTGTGGCCACTTCCAAAGCTTGGGGCAGACGCTCATCTGGTGCAAATGACTTTGGTGGAGCAGCAATCACACTAGCTGAGGACCCATCTCATTAGTTTTTCAGGTGTTTTGTTGTTAAAATCACACCGAGTTTCTCTTCTGGCCTCATCTCATTAGTTGCTCATGTGGCAATGGGAAATGGTGGGAAAACAGACTCATAAAACGTGGGTGGGCTCAAGTGAACAAGCCTGGAAAGGTCTTGGGAAGGTGTGTGCACAGGGCTCCTACTGGAGCAGGGGCAGCATGTGCCAGAATCCCTTGGGTGAGTCTTGGCTGCCCCAGGAGCCCCACAGCTGAGGAGGGGCACCTGGCAGCTGCAGCCACTGCCCTGCATGGGAGCCAGGTGAGGCCTTGGGACAGAGTCCGGGTGAGGAGAGGTGGGTCAAGGGTGAGGGAGCAAGTCAAGACCATATTCACTGAGCAGCCCTGGGGAGGGAGGAGGGCTTGAGAGGGCCAGGGCTGGGGCTGGGGCCGGGGCTGGGGCTGGGTAGATGCTGCTGTGCCCTGCTACCCCGACCCTGCGATGCCTCCCCAGCCAGGGGGAGTCAAGGGGTGCTTTCCCTTCCATAGACAGAATCTGGCATGGATGTCCCTTGTGGTGTGCTGGAAAGGTTCATGGACTTTGCACCTTTCATTGAGTGGGTGCACCAAGGAGGCTTTATTCAGGTTGGGCTGCCTTGGGGTGACATTCACAGGAGCCTCCATGCTCTCTTCCCATTGGGTTCTTGCTTCAGCTGGAGAAGAGAGATGTTGGGGTGTCCCAGAGCAGCAGCTGCTATGAGAATCCTGTGGCCACCATGCTCCAGCCCCCTGCATTGGGCACCACATATGGGAATCCACCTGTGTGTCCCACCCTGGAGGTTTAGCAGAGGACTGGTTTGGGTGTAGTCCTCATTTGAAGGACATCACTTTGGAAAACCATCCCGGAAGCTTTACTTTTAACCTTGGCTCTAGCTGTCCTGTGGTGTCCCTGGGGAGAGGGGGGTCTGGTGTATGTGTGTGTGGTCTTGGAAACAGCAATATCAGGAACCCAGCAAAATAGGTTGCCAGCATGGAGAGTATTTTTTATTTTAAACACACCATGTCCTTCTTCCCCAGGGGCAAGGCTGAGAGACTTAAAAACTATTTTTTACAATTGGTTTTTCAAATTCATTTCTGATCAGGCCTTTTCTCATAGTATGGGTGGGTGTGATGCTAGTGGTGCCACAGCCCCTACCCAGGGTGGGTTCTGCAGCTGGAGGGATGTGGGGGAGATGTGGGGGAGCCCTGCAGGAGCTGTCCTCACCCGTGTAGAAGGGGGGATCTCCAGCAAACTTCTGGGCCAGAGGGGCAGGGCCCCCTGCCCTGCATGGGCCAGGCTTCGGGGTGTGTGTGGCAGCGTCTCAGGGCTGAGCACCCTGGAGGCTTGGGCAGGATGAGAGCAGCCCCCAGCTTCCCCCCCCAGCCACCTCGGGGGACTGGGGGGCTCCCCTCCTGCTCACGTCTCTGATGTAATGAAGTGTCAGCTGCTACCGTCACCGTCCTCCATGTCCTTGAAACCAACTCAGTTTAACCAGGAGTCTCTCCAATTTATCAGCAGTTAAAAATAGAGGGGAAGGATGCGAAGGACAGTCCCTGCTCCCCAGGAGCTGGGGGCCGTGCGTGGGAAGGTAACCTCTGCAGCAGGGTAGGACACCAGACACATCCCTTGTCCTGCATGGCTAAAGTGTTTTTGTCCTGTCTTTGGCCGTGCCTCCTGAGGGTAGGAGATTAAACCAGAAGTGTGAGGGCATGTGTAGGCAAACAAAAAAGATCAGACGAGATCATTGCAGGCAGTAACTGCTTCCATAACAATATTTACCAAGCCTACGGTGTCTCTAGGCCCTCTAATAAACAGCGTAAATCCAGGTGTGCAGGGAGACACGGGTATGATCCACCACGGCTTTAACACGCATCCTAGAAATGCCCTAAATACATATTTACACCACAGTGCCTACTGACTTCCAGATAAGCTGCTCAAGCTGCCAGGCTGTTAATCCACATTTTAATGCTGCTGCTCTATCATGAATATGTTGCACAAAAGTGATTCCCACTGCAGTATCTGCTGCTTGGAGGCTGTACATGCTGGGGGGGCAATGCTGACCTCGGCTGCGCTGATACCCACACCTGGTCCATGGCCATATCTCTGTCCCAGCGGAGTGTGGGAGGGTGTGGGAGGCCTAGACTGGCCAGAGTGTTTTCAGCCCCAAAATGCATCCCTGGGGTCTGCGTGCAGGTCAGAGTGATGGTGTATGGGCTTGGTGGGGAGGTGCGGGGCTGGGGCTGAACCTGCCAGTCCCATCTGAGGCACTAAGCTGGCTCCTCCCCAGGCCTGTGGGGTGACAGACACGTTTCAGCAGCGCTGTTTGTCTTGACTTGCGTTGGAGACGTGGTTGTGTGTTGCCAGTCCCCTGGGTTTGGCTTGAAGCATGGTGGGATGCTCAGGGCTTGCTGAGGGCCAGGCTCCTTACTTGTTTTCCTGCAGTGACTGCTCCCTGTTCCCACCAGCAGCTCATGGCAGCAGGGCTGCTGTGGTGATGGGAAAACAGCTTCCCAGAAATTCTGCAATAACAGGTACAGTTGTTGGGTGAGGATCTCGGCTGGAGACTGAGTCTGGGCAGGGCCACCTGGGGCTCCGTCATCCCTCCATCCTCCAGGATCCAGCTCCAATCTCCCCCACACCCTCCTGCCCAGGGCATGGCTCGCTCCCCAGCTCTGCAAGTGCTGTTTTCTGATGTCTATTGCTTGGAAGCACAGTTCATTCTCCTTTGGGGCCCAGCCTTGCTACCCCTCATCATGCAGAGAAGCAGGGGTGGGGGAGCCCTGGGAGGTGCTGAGTCTGGGCACAGCAGGCAGGGGCTGGGCAGGGACCTGCCAGATTTGTGTTTTGGTTTTGGAGGGAACAGGATGCTGCACCTTTATTTTTACTGACATTGATATAATAATTTAGTTTCCTTGGTGAATTAGATTTGAGGAATCTGAAACTTAACTCTGGTAATGTTTCTCTCCCAATTTATTACATATGCTTAAATAAACATATTGAATTAACTTTATAAGGCTTGTAAAAACTACAGATAAAACTGCTCTAGAAAATCAACATTCTAAATCATGCTAAGTCTCTTCCCATTTTGCTCATCCTCTAGCAGGGCATTGACAAAAATATGAAATTGATTTGGTTGAAGGGTGTTAAAGAGCCGACAGCCAAATGTCACAAACAATGAATGGCTGCAGTGTTGAGAAAATCAATAGGGAGGTTAAAGCTGGTCTTGTGAAAGACTTGGCAGACTGCTCTGTTCCAGGAAGATATCTGTCTTCTGGCCTTGGTTGCATGATCAAAAGGAAAACTTGATAGGTTTAATGAAGGGAGATACTGTAAAACTGACAACAGAAATATAGACACTGTGGTAAACTGCAGTGCACATCAGTGAGGGGAGCTATTAGATACATTTTTCAGTCTGAAAAAATATTTATAGGTAAAGATGTCAAAAAAATATTAGTGCATTCCTCCACTTTTCCACATTTGTTCCCCAATCAGCACAGGCATTTTTGCATGGCACAAACAAAGGTTTGGGCTCTGTGTTTAATTGTTCAACATGAAGGCAAATGTATAGGGCAAAATAATTAGCATGATAATTAGTGAACTGTAATGTTTTCAAATAATTGCATGATGACGACATTGCAGAGCCAAAGTGAGACTGGAATATCTTCTTTACTTGGAGATGGTATTTCAGCAAATCATAAAAGATCAGGAAAAAGGGAACTGCTGTTTCATCCATTAAAGCAAGGCAGTGTGATAGCAAACTATCCCTGAGTCCACCCCAGTGTGTTTCACACGGGCGTTGCATCTCATGCTGGTTTTGATAAATACACAGTTGGGCTTAAAATCAGTTTTGTGAATATTAGATCCACAAATATAAATGAGGATGCCAGCCATTAAAAAAGGTTAATAATGTTAGATTAATTTTGTTTTTGAAATCAGCTTGTAAACAAAATTTGCACTGATTTACACCTGACCTATTAGCAGTGCTCCTATATAACACATTGCATCATTAGAGAAAAATATTGTTTAAGGTCTGAATTATTACTTCCCACATATTTGTTTTCCAAACACAGCATTGCACCTAAGACTAAACTGTATAATAATATTTGAAATAATGTGGCACCTTTGCAGCATTTATTTCTCCCCAGCACTTTGTTAAGCATATATGTTCATTTCACAAGTCTGTTTGTGTTGGTTGTCATCTGTCAGTTCTGGGTATCCTATCTTCTTTTTTTTTTTTTTTCCTAGAAAAATGAACTCATTAGTTTAAAACTCCCAAATGCCACATTCAGCTCAAACAGCGAAGATGATAACCTGTAAAAAAGAGAGGAGAAAAGAGAGAAGTAGTCTGGCAGGTTTTCTGCAAGTGGACGCTGTAATAAAAATGCCCCCTACTTTGTTGGGATGGTGTTTGTAGGGCTGCTGCCATATGTTACTTTCCTTTTTAGCTGGGATTATGCCATCATTATTGCTGATAAAAGCTGTTTACTGCCTTGGCAAAGGAGTGATGCTTGGCGCAGTTTGGAAGCCGCCATTCAGTTTACAGAAAAGTGCATTTAGTGCCAGATGCTAGGATCCAGGGGCTTTGTTATCTTTTCCCATTACTGGGATCATCCATTGTCTGGTTTTTTTGCTTGTGGTTTTTTGTGTTGGTTTTTTTTTCCCCTACTTTTAACGTAGCCCTGGCTTTGTTGTTTGTATTTTCAATTCACTCTAGTTCAGTCAGGTACCACAGCAGGTTTTAGCTCACCGTGCAGCAGCACCTTCTGAGGCCGGTGACTCACAGGGCTGGTGTCTCCTCCGGTGCAGCTGAGGGGGTTTTGGCGGTGCCGGGTGCCCTCAGTGGGTGCCCTGCCCAGGGAGGGGTGCTCAGCTGCACGGGCCGGTGGCTGCTGGGGGGACCCCGGAGCGGAGCTTCGCTGCATGGGAGCCAGGATGGATGTTCCTAGAAACCTCAGCACTCAGAGCCTGGCACAGTCACTGGGCTGCAAGGAAGGAACAACTGCAGAAAATGCGTTAATGAGAGAGAACATCATATTTGAGTGTGAAGGTGGCCATAATTCATATCTAAATGCTTTTAGCATAGACTAACAGAGCTGTTGGACGGGCGGCAACTCCGTTTGTGCCAGGCTTTCCATTAAAAACTGTTTTCTTCTCTATAGAGTATATCTAGTCTGAACCTTACTAAAAGCTAAAGGAAAAGAGCAGAAAGCCAGCAGTGCCGGGGTGGTGGCTGTGGGGCTGGGCAGTGCCTGCTCTACAGTGAAGGCTGGGGCACAACGGGGTGCTGTGCCCGCAGCTCCACGAGCTGCCCCGACACCAGCCCGGGCTCCCTCCCGGCTCCATGCCTGGCTTTTGCTCAGCCTGGCAATTCCGCTGTGCCCACCCCGTGCTCCCTCACAACGCCTGGGGCCTTTTCCCGGCCACACTCCCTGCCTTCCCCCTTTTGTTCGTAAAGGTCCGTCTTCTAAGTTCGGTCGGTACATTAGGCTGGACGCATTTGTCGATCTTACCCTTGCAAGAGATATGGACTCGCTGTCCCTGAACAGATTTTCCGGGGCCCACAGCCTTTCTGTCATGTTCAGGGGTCCCTCACTACCCCTGGGGCTCCAGCAAGCCCCCCCCCCCCATGCTGGCTGGCCGGTGCCGGCTGCCCGGTGCCCCGGGCTGCGCCGCTGCCCCGCCAGGTCCCTCCGCGCCGGCAGCAACGGCGGGTGCAGCGCAGAGACGCGGAGCTCCCTGCTCACCTCCTCTGCTCCGTTGTTCTTTGGGGAAGAGGCTCTGACCTTATTTCTTCTGCTCAGAGAGATGCATCTGGAACCAAATGAGGGCAGTAAAGTCTAATAGAAGGCTTTACAAATGAAAGTTTTGTTTCTGCTTGTGCAATGCCTTGTTTCCCCCTCGTGTATCCTGGGAAATCAGGCTGATCAATAGTTCCCATTTCAGCACAACTGCAGCATGCGTTACAACTGTATAAAATTACAACATTGTCTGCTGTAAATTTTAATTGGAAAACCCTCATAGCTTTCCTTCTATCTTTGCACCTTTAAATGTATTTGATTTAAAAAAAAAATCAAACTTACAGTGTCTAATACCGTGTCATACACTTTTTATTGATAGTGTAACATAAACAGTACAAACCCACATTCCTGCTGGAAGAGAAAATGACTGTAAAAATACCTGGGAAAAGCCGGAGGTGCCGAGGAGGGTGCGTTTGGGGAGCACAGCAGCGTGCGGGGCAGGTGCGGTGCAGCCCCCGTGCCGGAGCGATCCGCGCCCCGCTGGGCGCCGGGCCCGGCCGGGCCGCAGCCGCGCACGGAGCCGCCGCGCGGGCGGGAGAAAATGTCGCTTTCAGCACAGCTTTATTTCTGTCACAGGTCAGGCTTAAAATGCTGTGTGATACAGTTATTGACTCTAATCTGGGCATAAACACAAGTCCTCAAGCACCAGCCCAATTAATAATTTGCATAATTAACACGCATATTAAATAGGGACTGGCCTTGCATCTGTATTTGCAGTGATAGGGGTAATGAGGGCTAGCGGAGCGGCGCCTCGGGCTGGCGTGAGCAGACGTGTGGCAGTAGTAATTTTTGCTTGGATTGACAACTGCTAGACAAGCAGTCCCAGCATAAAACTAAACCCCGTTTGGCAGAATTAATCGTTGACAAACTGCTCTTAAAGCTGTAACATTGTTTCTGTCAGTTGTTCGGTTTGATGTCACTGTTAGACATAATAAATCAATAGTGTCAGAATTTGGTAATGTTTATAGCTAGCAAGGTTTATTATTTCATATGACTGTCATGTACAAATAGTGGTTATCATGGCTGCCTCTAAATTATCAAAGGCAGAATATTGCCTGGAATATATTTCTTAAATTCCTTCTGCAATTAATCCTGTTGACCGTTGGCAGTGATGGGGCCCACTTGTGTTTTGGGAGGGATGGTTTTGTCCTCTGCACATTTTTTAAAGGAAGGTTTCAGCCATTGCACACAGCAGGGTTTATCGTCTCTGCCTCTCAGGCTGGCCAGCAGGTCTTTGCTTTATAAACCTCTGCTTGAGTTGCAGATTTTGGGCGGTTGGTGAATTCAGCAGAGCAGTTTCATGAAGTCAGCGTGGGGCAGGCAGGGCAGAGATTTCCTGATTCAAGTGGGGTTAAAATCACATCCCCATGAGAAGCATCCAGCCCTGGAATTGGGGATTCATTATCCACCAGGAACAGGACATGGGCAGAGGTCAGTTCAGACTCCTGCTTCCACCTTGTGTGCAGGAGAACACGTGCTGCGCCGTGTGGGTGCCCATGCCCGGGCAGCTCTGAGGCTCATGCTGATGGTGGAGAGCCCCACGTGGACTTGGGGGTGCCAGAGCAGCGGAGGTCCCCTCCTGTGCATCATCCCATGTGGGGGCCTGGGGAGGACAGTCCCTGTGCCCTGCCACAACCACAGGCTGTGACCACCATGCACTGCATGCCATGTGTGGCAGCTCCACATTGTGCTGACTCTGTGCCACCTTTTCCCTGCTCTCATGGCACCATTTCACCCCAAGCACTGGGGTTTGACCCATTGCACCTCTCTGCTCATCCCATGTCCCTTGGGACCTGCCCCCCATGCACCCAACAGGAGGAACTGGTGGGACAGGACAGTCCCTGGGCTAGTCTAAAACTGTCCCCTCACCGAGGCAGCATGTATAAATTACGACAATAAATTACTGCAGCCCCAGGGTAAAAGAAGCATCAAGTTATGACTTTTACATGAGTATTTAGTCAGCCATTCAATAAAAAATAGGTCTTCCCGTTGCACAGTACCATTTATCAGCTACATATTTATTATTTATCATAGCTGCACATGATGCAAATGTGAATTACCTAAGCTGCTCCTCCAAGGAGCACTTGCTTTTATAGAAATGTAAACATATATAATGCAGTTTGCAAAATCAGATACCAAGCTTTGAAAGGAGAAAGAAATTAAGGATGCAGATTTTACTTTTGCTTTCATTTCTATGCGATAAATTATCTCTGCTACAGTTTCCTTCTAAAGGTCATTTCCAGGATTAACTTTTCCCTAACTCCCTGCTGCTCTGTGAACAGCTCTGAAGTGAGGGGTTTGCGGGAATGCCCAGTGCCCGTCATTCCTGGACAGAGGATGGTGCAGGGTCATGGCTCTCACATCTGTGGCCAAGACGCTTTTGCAGGTGTTTGCACGTGTTCATGGTGAGGGCTGGTCCTGGCGGCTGCCGCGGGGCTCACAGTGTCTGTGCCCGGGGCTTGCCAGGGTTGGACATGGCTGGGAGCCCGGTGGCTGGAGGAAGGGTGAGGGGGCTTTGCCGAGCCAACCCTGTTCCCACCCCTAAGATCAATCCTTTCACCAGGTGACAATCATTTATAGGCAGGAAATACCTGCACTCATTAAAATTCCTCCCACATTTATTCGAGCTCTGGTAGTCTATAAAGTGATTTCAATTCTAAAAGAGGGATTTGAAGATTTCTTCCCTGCTCCATGTTTCTAGAGTTTCTGGGGTCCTACTGGGAATTTCAGGCCTTGAAGAATTTAATTTACATGAATTGCCTTTCAGTTTCCAAAGTCTTTTTACATCTGAGAGCCCCTTCCTGGTGCAGGGGTGGAGGGGCATGGGCAGGCCAGCAGCCATGCTGGGCAAGAGGAGCTCGCCTGAACCCCCCCCTTTGCTGGGACATGGGGGTGGCAGCGGGGCTGGGGCCGTGAGTGGTCAGCAGCTGTAGTGTTTCAAGTCCCAGTCCTGGCCGTCGGGCATGGTGGGGTCTGTGCCTCAGCCTGGGGTCTATTTCCTGGAGCTCAGGTGTGGCATTTAAGAAGGAGAGCTGCCACACAGGCTGGGTAGCATCCCCTCAGCCACCATGGGGCCTTGGCACCTCCTGCAGCACCCTGGGTGTGGGGCACCATCTGCTCTGGCTTGCTGCAGCCCTCCATGTTGCAGCCAGGGTTATCTGCACAAAGGTGTGGCTGGCACTGGTGCACCCGGGCTGCTCTCGGGGTCTCCTCGTCCTGTGAACACCGTCCCCTGGCCTGACAGCAGTGCCAGTGGTGTGGGGAGGGCTGCAGGGCAGCCTGGCCACGCCAGCAGCCCAGCTGTGCTTTTGTTCCCTCCCAGAACACACACAGCTCTGCCAGAATCAGGTCCTCACCATAAGAGGAAGGGTTCAGGTGCTGGCATGGGCGCTGTGGTGACGTTGCTTGGGAACTTGGTGGCTTGGGAGCACTCGGGCTCCTGTCACTGCTGGCGGCCCATGACAGCAGCACGTTAGCACCAATTTGCTCTGGATGAGGCTCGAAGAGCTGCTCTCCTTGGTAAAAGGCCTTCTCCTCCAGCCAGCCATTGGCCTGGCAGCTCCATGCTGTGGAAGGAGCCAGCCAGAGCGGCACGGCCGGCAAGGAGACCCTGACGGCCGGCGGGATTTTCGGGGGGAGGTCATTAGTTAACGCATCCGAGGGATGCACCGGAGAATAACAGCACATCAGTTAGGATGCTAATTCACTCAACTGGCAGCAAGCGCAGCGAAATGACAGCTTGGAGGGGTGCGGGGGAGGGTCTGAAAATGGCAGCAGATTGGTATTTTGAAAGGGGAGGGAAGTTTTATAATGATGAATAAGAAAGATGACATTTGGTGCTCACATTTAACTTGCATTGGCTGTCCGCAGGAGGGTCAGTGTGTGTAACCTCCCGTGATGAGGCCTGGGGCTGCCCAGCAGCTGACTGGGTGTATACCCTTCAGATGGGAACAAAAAGAAAGGCCCAGATAATTAGGCCAAGTTGAACTGCAGGAGGTAGCCAGCTTCTCTGCTGCCTTTTGTATATTCATGACCCAGCTTGATTGATGGAAGGACAGTGTTTGGTGACACTGTCATTTGCAAGTTGAAAGGTAGACTACAGGCTGGAGCTATGCTCAGATGTGCCTTAAAGGGTCCTACAATAAGCTCATTTGGATGCTGATGATGTTCGCATCTGCATTTCTTTGTTTCTAACTGTTTCAGGAGGACATCTGTTAATTTGTATAGATTAGCTTGGATGCTTTCATTTAAAAACATCAAATTATGTAGCAGGACTGTTTATTATAAAAGTTTCCAGGAAAGTTTAAACTGATTCTGAAACCATGCAGAGTGTAATATTTAAAAGCAGGATTAAAAAAAAAAATAGTAATACTTATTCGCATTCAGCCTCCCATGCCCAGGAATTAAGACTTGTATTTGTGCTGCAACGTTATCAAGAGGCGTTAGCAAAAGCATCTGTTGAATTATAAATTTCAGGATAAATGAGGCTTGCCAAATTTCATATCTGCTCAGGAAAGGAGGGCCTCCTTCACTGGACAGTGAAAGCCTGTATATATTAAGAGGGGGGGTGGAAAGTGAAATGTAATTAATTCAAGAGGGAAAATGCTTTTACTGTGTAATATTTAGTCACATATTTCAAGAATAATAGTGATTCTGTCAGAGAAGTTACATTTTTTACAGGTATTGCTTTCAGAGAGTTAGTGGGATGTGAGCTGGGAGGAGGTTTCACATCTTGGGTCGGGCTGCCCTGGCTGTAGCAGCTGTTGGTTGGTACACCAGACACATCCTCCTCTGGCTCAGCACATGCCGGGATAGGGAAGCCCAAGCAGGTCCCTTCCCACTGGAGTGCAGCCAGTCCCCAGAGCTAGTGGAGCTGGGAGGGCAGCAGGGATGGCTCTGGCTCACCCCAGCTTCCATCTGGTGCTCGGTCCTTTGCAGTGACTCTTCCAGGTACCCCCTTCTCTGGGTCCTGCCTGTGGCTGCTGGGGCTGTAAACCCTGGTCTCATCCCAGGCACTTTCAGCATTAACTCATGACCCAGCAGGCTCTGCTCTTGAGCTTCTGCTAGGTGCCCTGCATCTACCTCCCAAGCAAGCCTTTGCCATCCCAGCCCACAAGGCCCAGAAACATGGGAACTGGGATCAGGAGATGGCCCCGGGCTGCGGCAGACCTGCTGCAGAGGGACCTGCGTGCCTGCTCCTCCTCGTGTGCCTGAGCCGTGGTGCACAGCTGGGCCAGCAACAGCTCTGGCCCAGCACTGGTCTGCTAAGGCATCTTCTTCAACTGTACTTGGAAATTTATACTTGTGACTCCCATCTTTGTGTTTACTCCAATTAATACATAAACCCTAATTACTCAGATCAAGGGAGCTGACAGTCCATAAATGGAGAGTGACATGGCAGCTGTCTGAGCACCAAAGTGGAGGAAGTATCAATTTCGGGGACACCAGCAGAGAGCTGACATGTGGGACCAGGGCTGCAGGCAGCCCCAGGCCTCGGGGACAGCCCGAGACCTTCTCGTGCTTTTGAGAGGTCTGGGCATGGGCTGGGGGAGAGTTTGGGGCCAGCCCTCACCCTTCCCGAGCCCTGCATGTGGACATGTGCCATGTGCTCACACGTGCCCCGACCAGAAATGCCCGTCACCCCCAGCCTGATGGTCACCTGCAGGGGCAGAGGGCACCTTCCCCCCACTCCATGCCCCATGGTGCTGTGTCCTGGCATGCTCCGGGATTCTGGCAGCCATCCCAGCACAATGTGCACATCATGCTGTCAGAATTATAGGATGGAGATCAGCAGAGGGTTTCTAGGGCAGCCGGTGTGGTGACAGCATCCAGGAGCCATGCTACAGGGAGAGGGCAGCCCCGGGCAGAAGTCTGCCATGCGCGTGGGTGGGCACCCGGGCAGCAGCCCCCCAGGCAGCAGCCCCCACTGCAGCCCAGCAGGGTGCTGGGGCTGGCACAGTCCATGGGGAGCAGTGCTGGGTGCTGGGTGCAGGCAGCGGGTGCAGGCAGCGGGCACAGCCTGCCCGCAGTGGCTGGGGAGTGCAGCGTGCTAATGCAGGGTGTTATGATGGCAGCATATGCTGGCTATTAGTGTGCCTTTTACTTAATTTTTTTTTTTTTAATACAGTTTACATTGCTAGTGGCGGTGCAGGCTTAATTGCTACCTTGCCTGAACGCAGCTGAGTTTTGTAGTTACTCAAGCAGGAGGTTTTTAAAACTGTGAAATAGTTTCCCTTCCTGCATGCCCCCAGATCAGGTAGAAAATGGGGAAAGAACTGCTAAATGATGTATTTAGAAAAAGCTGTTGTACAAGAGTATTTGAAACATTACAGATCTGCCAGAAGGTCCATTAACATAAATGTTTAACTCAGACACACACAAACTTATGTACCAAAATGAAAATGTTTCATGCATTAATTTGCTGCAGAAGGTACTAACATAACAATTAGAACAACATTCTGCCTGCTTATACTTAAATTTCCTGGGGCAGTGTTTCAGTGGTAATGCATAGCATTGGTACAGGCTCTCCTTGACTCTTTGTGCAGCACACCACAGTACTGCACGTCATGGTAAATCAAATTCTTACAGTTTTAAACGTGGCATTGAAGGAACTGGGAGAGATTGACAGTAACGCTGAGTTTTGAGAAAGGGCGTGCTGGCTTTGGAGCCCTCTCTGGTAGCTGTGCACCTATCGGCCAATGATTCTATGATTCTATGTGCCCGCACTGCCCATGTCCCATGCTGTGCTGGTGCACTAACAAAGGAACCTGCCTCTTCCTTCAGCTTTCTTTGAAAGTGGATGGCAAAGGCAGCTGAAATAAAGCCGAGGAGCCATTAAGCCAGCTAGCGTAGTGCTGGGCTCATTTCATTAGTGCTCCCCGTTTGGTTTTGTCACATCCATTGTTTTTGCTGGGTTTGGTGTTTTTTCCTGGCCTGGCTTGCAGGATGGTCTACCCTCTCAGCAGATACTTGAGTGCCGAGTACTCCCAGCATGCAAACGCTGGCTCTGCTGGGTGGGAATATGGAAACACTGGGGTTTTCCAGCCCAGTCCCGCAGCCGATGCGGAGCTGGGCTGTGTTGCTGGCACGTTGATCCTGTCACATGGTGCCGTGCTGCAAACCTCTGGCAGCCGCTGCAGGGGGTGGGGGAGCAGCAACTGCAAACATTCCTCCTCCCAGCAAATGCTTGTCCTAAACTGAGCACCATAGAATAAAAATGGAAACATAAAAATAGCAGTTGGAAAGATAAAACAGCATTTATAGTACTAATAAAACCGTTGTGGCTTCCACAGGAAAACATGCTTTGTAACCTAATGCTTACCTGGAAAGACTGTCGAGTTTCTGAGAGTTATAGCTGTTTTTGTAAGAGAAGCACAGAGATTTGCTTCAGGGCTGAGTGATAGATTCTCCTGCCTGGAGCATCCCAGTGTGTTTATACATGGCTTGTATGGCAGCTTTCATAAGACATTTACCCCATGATTTGCGATGAGCTTATGTGTGAATAATTAATGGCAATTAATCCTTAATTACAGTAATTAGGCAAGTCACAGGAAATTAAGCTGCAGCTGGAGAAGACCATGCCTGGGAAGAGAGGATTGGGGGCTGTGTGAATGTGCCATTCACTGACAACATTACGAGGATGAGCAGTATTCAGCAGCTTTGGCATTTCTATTGGCAGCCTTGGGTAGGACAAGAACACTCAACATTAGCAGCAATCTATAGTTGTCTACAAGAGTTTTTAGTTCAAGTGCCAAAATGTTATGTTGCATATGGTGATTATCTAAGTTTATTGGTTGCCATAATTCAAATGGGTGTAATTGTTTTTGGCTTGATAGTGACGTTGGAAACGGAAGCTTTTATGTGTTCATAGGTTCTGCTGGCATCAGCCATGGTTCAACTTCTAGAAACAATTCATCCAGGTTTGCAATTATGAAAAGAGATACTACAAATGGCTTGAAATTAACGGGGAAATTTTCAATGATTAAAAAAAAGACAACAGCAAAACTGGCAGTTTCATAGTTGAGCAGCTAATTGCTTTATTATTAGCTGCCTTTCCCATTAAAATGAGGTTCGACCAAGGTACAGTGTGTGCAGTCTGCTGTCTGGTTTGGGGAGTGGGACCAAGTGGGAGAAGAATGGAAGTGCTGGCAGGCAAGAGTTCACAGGCAGAAAAGCCCCATCTGAGAAGATCTGGTGCTAATCCCCAGCTCTGCCATTGTACTTGAAAGCAGCTCGGTGCTAGAAGCCTTTTGCCCTGGGCAACCCACTGCGAGGCTGTTTTGCAGCTCAAGAGCAGCAGCCTCCCCCATCATTAATGTGCAAAGTTTTTAAACCTCATGATTAAACATGTTTCAGTAATTTACTCAGTTTCCAAGGGGTGATGTTTGTGCCAACAACAATCTGGGGCAGAGACATGGAGGGAAGCACACATTAGTATCAATGAAACCTACAAAAAGCAATCAGTAATTTATGAGCTTGTGGAAAAATGCCCACATGTTCTCATCAAATTATAGGGTTCCTATAATTTACTCAGTGACTACAAGGTGCACGCTCCCAAACCTGCTGTGGTGTGTTAACTGAACCTCTGATTAGATTTAATCCAAACAACTAATCTGTTAAAGGGTCCTGAATAAATAGGCCATACAGCCAGGCTGGGATATTATTTCAGACTAAGATGGCAACTGATGAGGAGGTCAGCCAGGTACACACTCAAACGTAGTGATCTGCTGCAGGTCAGGTACGTGTGCAGCCACCCGGCCCGGGCCCCTTCCTGCGCCTTCGGGTGCCGCGCAGCGCGAGCAGGGGAGGCAGGAAGAAGATCTCTTACGTTGTAGAAATAAAAGCCTGTAGCCAGATGTTTGTGAGATCTGTACTTGTTTGTAATACAGAAACGTGTAAAAAACTTCAGCTCCTTGCATGTGGAATCTAGATCAATTTTTAATTTACTTGTACGCATGGATGACTCATTTGAAAAAGAAAATTGTGGCATCAAAAAAAAGACATTTCAGTGTGCATAGGGTGCTGCATTTATCTGTTTCTCATGCACTCCAGAATGGAAGTAAGTCACAGTATCTTAATAATGGTCTTGATTTTATAAATGATTTTTCCCCTTGAAATAAGCAATCCATTCATTTTAATATGTAGAATTGGTTTGCTAGCAGGGCGACAGTTTAAAAAGACTTCCAACTGTGACACAAGTGCAACCATATTGCTTCCTATTACTCGCTAAGGTAGTTGTTTAGAAGAGAGAATGTTCTCCCTGGAAATGTTTAAAGTGCTGTAATTTTATTTAGGATAATGAGGATTTATAACAGTTTTACCATATGAAAACCTGCCTTTAGACAGAGCGAAATAGGCGGTTGTGGTTACTGAATGTGCTAACGGGTTTGTGCGTGGCAGGGCCAGGGGAGGTGTTTGTGGCTGGTCGTGCAGCGTATCCGTCAGCGGGCCCAGAACATTCCCCACCACCGCGTGGGATAATTCATCATCAACATGTATGGATTTCTCTGCTTTAATCGCTCTAGATGTTAATTAAAATCCTGTTTTATAGAATATTTTAATTTTGAGATTTGCCCAGCTGTACAGCCTTAGTGATGTTGTCAGGATAGAGTCTAATAACAAATAGCTGAATTTAAGCCTAGATGGAAATTTGGGGGAAATTCCAGCTTGGTGGAGGCTGTGGGGAGTTTGGCTGCTGGTTTAAGGGGGATCGGGACTCAGCGCTTTGTGCTGCCTCTCTCCTTTGCTGTAAGGTTGACTACATTTATGTATGTTGTTAGGCCTTTAAACATTTGTACCTCATTAAAAATGCTTTCCTTTTATTACCAATATTGCTTCCTGTGCAGTATCGGCCGAGCTGAGCTGAGCTGGTATCAGGGTACTGGTTTAACAGTACATTTAATGCCCTGTTTATAAATATAAAGGAGAAGGAATTGAACTGTTACAGATTTTATCAGGTTTTATCTCCTCACTGAAAATCTTAGCTCTCAAAACATTTCTAATTTCCCTTATTTGAAGGCTCAAACAGTTTCAAATTACTGCCCGCGGATTGTTCTTGACATCGAGAATGGTAAATTTGAGCTGTGGAAATGCTGGAATGTGTGGTGTGTGCTTTTCCTGAACAAGGGAATTCAACGGGTAAATTACAGTCATTTACTTGGAGTGTAATTTACTGAGAGCCTTTAGGCAAATGCAGGAGAAAGGACAGCAGAACAGAAAAAATAGCTAAAACAGGGGGCTCCCCCTCCTTATTCACATGAAATACAATCTATATTCACGTGACAAGGATAATAAAAACTTTCTTATTTAAAATACATATAATTCTTATTACTTTTTCAATTCATAAGGCAGGCATTTGTAAGTATGACTGATTTATGTGAAGATAAGATTTTAAATCTTGCTAAATTATCCACATATCTTCTTAGCATTGTATATTTTGCATATATCAGTATCCGCATGAAATCATCCCATATTTGAAATTGATAAAACTGTTAATTTTATGCCTAATAACAGATCAAGTATCTGAAACTGTCATCGGGCTAAATGGAAATGGCTGTTTTCATCCTATGGAAATATTAAATATTTATTTAATCAATTTTTTTTTAAAGAAAAATGTTTATCTAATGGAATCTGCAACGAAGACATGCACTTGAATTTTTATTTTAAATTAGCGCATAAAAATAAATAGTGGCATATTTTTTCTTCGTTTAAATGGTAGAAATATGGAAAAGAAGCAGCCAGCGTTTTGTAATCTCTGAGTAGTTGCACATGTAGAATAATTCTCGGGCAGTATTCTGACCAAGGCTTTCGGCGGGAAGCAGCAAGCATTGTGGTAATTGCAAAGCAAACAGAAGGCAGTGCTGCAAAGTGGTTTTGTACAGCATATTGTAATTTGACACTTAAGTTGTGCCCTGCATTACCCTGTGTCATAATTGATGGCTAAAGAAAAGCACATGCTATGCTAATCCTTTGTTAGAATAGCTTGTTAAATTGTGGTTGCCAATTTAAAATAAGCTATGGAATGCTTCTCTATATTTTAAGGTTTGTAGTCTACAGTTTTAAACAGTCATTTTAAAGCTGTTTTTCAACTTTATGTTGCATGCACACTATTCTGCCTTTGCACACAAGGTCAGCATGTTCGCTAGTTTAATAGCAGACCATCAAGAACAAAATCAATGAGCTGCATGTTTCACACTAGTATCACAAGGGATTTTCCCATTTATAGCACATTTGTGTACTGATCCTGAGTTTAAAATGACAATATTGATGCCCTATTAGAGCTGTGCCAAAATGGACATTGTACGGTCGCTTCTAAAAGTTGTCTGAACTCGCTCTTTTCCCAGACTTATGCTCTACTTTTTGTCTTGGTTAACAAATATAAATAAGCCCAGACAACCTCCCAGCACCACGGCACACAGAGGCGCTTCGCTCCCACGTTGCATGTTTGCAATAGGTGGAATGTCTCGACTGCAGATTTCAAATCAAGGTCTCTTGTAGTTGGTGCGTAGAGGCTGCGTCTAAATAATCATCTGCGTGCTGATTACTGAAAATAAAATGGCTTTATTGCTTATGGATGAGAGAAGGCAGCTCTGCCCTGGGAAGACACGAGTGCTAGTTCGGTGGGAATGTTTTGAGTCCTGGTGTGGTGTAATCAGCCAGCACAGGCTCTAAGGGAAGGATAGCTCCCCGGTCTGCAGGGGAATATATCCTGTGCCACCGAGAGGAAATGTTACTTCTGCAAAGAAAATGATTTAATGTTGGTAGAAGGGTTATTCATTTATAAGGGATTAAAAATGACTTCAATATAATACCTTTAATTTGTAATAGTGGTCTGTAGGGCTGTTTCCTGTGTAAAATAAACCATTTGACTGGCATGTTGATTTTCGGGTTTATGGTATATTAGAGGGGATAAAGGTGCTATTTTCAGTTATTGTATATTCAGTTAAACTGGTGAGGACCTGCAGTTGGGGTGGTCCTTGGTCGCTGGGTAGCTGGGGGTACAAGGCTGTCCTGTGGCCCACGCCTGCCCCTGGAGAAGCCAGATTCCCCTCCTGCCTGGGAATGGCAGCCCGGCTCAGGAGCAGGACTGGGGCACACGGGGCACGGCTGCTTTTGTGAACCGCCTTAGCGGGAGTGAAGCAAGTAGAAGTTGAAGCCTGGAGTTTGCAGAATGCTTTTGGTTTTGAGGGATTATAAAAAGAAAAAAGAGAAAGCAGGAAACCTTTGTGCTTGAGCTCTGTATGTAATTAGCTGGGTCACTTTCCAAAGAGCAAATGTGGCTTATCGGGTGGGGGACACATTGTGCAGCTGGGACCCCAGTGTCTGTGGTCACAGGGCTCGTCCTCCTGCCTGACATCCGGCCCAGAGCCCAGAGTGTCCTCTCTGTGGTGGCCACACTCCTTTTGGGCACTAATCTGAACAAAGAGGGATGGTGACTGTGCTGCAGTCCAACAGCATGCAGGTAACAGAACACCTTCACCCTCACTGGAGCTACCACAGATCAACTGTGTGTTCTCTGGCAGGGCTTGATTTGTCTCTTCACTGGGAAGTAAACAAGTGGAAAATGAGCTTGCTCTGATACAGCAGACAGGGTGTCACCAGTTTTTAGAATTTAATAATAGGTTTTGCTATGTTAGATGCTTATTTTGTTAAAGTTTTGGGGTTTGGGATCACCAGAAAATCTCAGCTTCCTAGTCAAAAAAGGTTTGGCCTTCAGTCTTCATAGACACATTGAAAAGGCTGAAAAGGTGACCCCGAGTCTCCAACACAGGACGGTGGATAAACAGGGTCCATATTTATTACTGCTGGAATTCTCATGCTTTTTAAATTAGCACTGATGTGGGGAGGAGGAGAGAGGAATCTGAGGCATATTTTTGTGAACCATAATATCAGCAGCTTTTTAAAGGGCAGCATTCTCAGAAGACCTGACCAGTGCTGGTGTGCCTGGAAGCACTAGGCAATAAAGGAGGAGTCTGCAAAAATCCCCAAATTCAGAAAACATGCAAAGTGGTGTCTTTCAGTGTAGCTTAAGAATAAACAGCAAAGCAAAATAAACATATAGTGCTTGCAAATTTACTTTGGTTTCAGATAAAAAATACAAGACAGAGCACTTTCTGGTAGTAAAAAACAAGCAGAATTAATCTAAATAAACATTTCCAGCATGGCTGTTCTAGAAAAAAAGACATGTTCTCCTTGCAATGTTTGGTACAAAGTACTGATCACATAGCTGAATCCTGCTCTCCTGCTTTAATTCTCATGTATTTAGTGCAGAACTGCTGGCTGGGTTTACTGAGAAAGAAAAAAACCAACCACAACCAACAGAGCCAATTTTGATTGGAACAGGCAGGATTAAAATGCAGGATTATCCCTGCAAAGGGCTATATCGGGTATGCGGCTCACTGACCTTTTTGAGGAGCCAGCGTGTGTGGAGTTGTGCTAGAATAAATCCCACTGCCTCTGAACTTGCCGGGAGCCGGTGAACACACACACACACACAAAGGGCGTCCGGGACCGTGCTCAGGGTTACCTGTGATCAGTACCAGGGGTTCCTCTGGGTGTGTACATTTAATTCCAGTTCTCAGCCCACACAGTGTGTTTGTATGAATATGTGCTTGGAAATAATGTTCCTATAGGTTCTGGTGATATAAATAATGTATGTGGAGAAGCTCATAAATGTAAGCTCGAATTTTCCTCAGTAGTTTTTGTTCTCAATCACCTTGATGAAACAATCTTGAAGGCGCTCTCCTTTCCGTGGCATTTGGAATGAGTCCCTGACAGGCTGATTTTCCACCCCTGTTGTGATGCTGCTTTCTCTAGTTAATATTCGTCTGTAAGTGTCGTACCAAAGTAAACCAAAGGAGCCCAGCTCATGACACTAAGGCTGCATTTGCATTAATTATGCAGTCAGTGCTGGTGAGAAAATGCTGTCACAGAGAGAGAGGCAGTAAATGAGAACCCTCCGAGTGCGCCTGAATGAAGAGCATTAAGTTCATTTACATGGGAGCAGGACGAGCCGCTCAGGCTGGCGAGAGGGAACAATGGCATTTCTCTTGTCGCCTCGCCCGCTGTTATTGTTCTGCAGCTTAATGACTTAAAGGCAGAGTGGTTGCATTGACAAAAAGACAGCCAAGATCCCTTTGGTATTAATAACGGCAGTGATAATTAATAATATCCCAGTAATCGGAAAGCACATGCCGGCCCCCAAGTTCACGAGGCCCAGCCTGGCAGGAAGGTGTCCTGGGCCACCGTGGGCCCCTCGCACCCCTCTTGTGTCCTGCAAATGGTGGCACTGACCCCCTGCCCGTGGCCACCAGGCCGGGGCCCGGGCCCTGCTGCTGCCCAGGGAGGGCAGGCAGGAGAGGAGGGGGCTGCAGGGCTGTGGGGACGGGGCCGCGTGTAGTGGGTGATGGGGGTGGCATGGCAGGGCCTGGGGGGCCGGGCTGGGTCCTCCGTGGGCAGCCGTGCCATCTTTTTGTTTGTTTTCTGGTGTTTTTTCATGTAGTTCCAGCAACCAAGGCTTTAGTTCTGTAGCAAAATTGCTCCTCTTGGTGCCACAACAAATGGTTGAAAATGGCTCATTTCTCCTCAGGAATTTCACCCTCTCTGCTGCCAGGAATGAGGCTCTCTGCTGATGGGGTAACGCAGCCCATCTCCCCCATCAGCAGCCCACAGCCCAAGCACATGCTGAAATACCAGAGACTCCTTTGGCTAATACCACAGATAGAGGATGTGAAAACATTTATTAAAATATTTACTGGGCATTGTGTTGAGTAAATGTCACATGAAAACATGAGTGTCTAGAAAGGTAGAGTGCCTGAATGGTTTGGTGCATGTTACAGTTCTTCCCTGTAGTCCTGCCATCAGCAGCTGGGAACTCAAGATGTTGAGGTTCTGGCCTCCCTGCTCTCCCAGTGCCCCATGCATCCACTTCTCCTTCGTGGGTGTTTCTCTGTATGGAACATGTTTGCTGCATGGGAGCTGTGCTCATGGTGTCTGCCCTGGACTGATCCAGATGACACCTGATTTCACCATATTCACTTTAAAGCAATCAAAGACTTACCCAGATTCTTCTGCTCTGTGTGTGTGTGCATCATGTGCATGATGGAATGAAAGAACATTTGTGACCCATATGCTTATGGAGATAAAGCTATGGAAGGTGTTAGGGATGGTCAATAAGGAGAAATATTAATACATATGTAAAAAATAAAAAGGTCCTTTGATCCTTTTATAGACAATGATTAATCTAAGACAATATTACAATACAATAGTTTGTGACTTTTT
The DNA here is from genome assembly GCA_020745705.1 of Hemiprocne comata. Classification (NCBI taxonomy): domain Eukaryota; kingdom Metazoa; phylum Chordata; class Aves; order Apodiformes; family Apodidae; genus Hemiprocne; species Hemiprocne comata. The sequence goes on from CM036604.1 coordinate 11,516,163, forward strand.
TCATCAAAATGTGGAGATTTCTTTCAAAGCTCAAAACTTGTCATCTCAATCTTCAAGACTTTCAGACACTTCAAACTACAGTTTAAATTTAAAGTGACTTATATTCATATGCTGACATAATTTTCCTTGGAATGATTTATATTTCAATAATAGCTTAAATTGTGTTTTGCATTCTACGCTTTGGTGTCATATGCAAGAGGTGTCATCACAAGGTAAACTTTCACATCTGAGAGTCAATAAATTGTGCTTAAGTAGTCTAATGAAAGTAGTGTAAATGACTATATAGTTACATGCAGTGCAGATCTGCAGTACAGATACACATATATATTTAACAAAAGACTGTGTTTGATCATATGGTATCATTAGCTTTGACATCATTGCATGGTACCAGTTTACAGTGATATGAATCCTATAATACTATATCATGCTTTTATCCACTAAATAAAAACCTGCCCTATGTTTTATTACAAAGTAGGTGGCCTGGAGGAAAAATATATGTATTCTTTCCTTTTGGAATAAAATATGCATCTGGGCTTCTCATTTCATCTCCAATCTGTGTTATTCCTTAAAAATGCAGAACTGCCTGAAGTCCTCTTTAATATTTAATTCAACAACTTTTTAATCTGTCATTATGCTGTGATGAAGTAAGCATCAAGTGTCGCTGAAAAAGATTAAATTATACTTGGAAATAGGAATTGAAATGATTTAGGGTTGGAGGCTGAATATTTGCTTTGCACAAGTAATAATCGTAGGAGCTTGGGTGAAGCACAGGTTTGGATCTGGCTCTAATGCCTCGGCCGATCCTCTCTCCCCGGTGGCTGCCCCTTGATTTACTCTGGCACTGCCATGCTTTATTTGATTTAAATGGAGGTAGGAAGTGGAAATTCCACACTACAATACATTAATTACTCTCTGCTACTCCTTACACTGATTTTCTTTTTCTCTGTAAACATCATAAACCCTAATGCAGGCAACCCGATGGATAGCCCTCCCAGCTACCCTATAATTTCTTGTTAACAAGCTTATCTTAACATGGAAAAGCAGGAATAATTAATATCTACCTCTGGAAGAATGGATGATGTGAAACAGTGGAACACTTGTTCCTGTCCATTCATGAGGGATGCCCCCATGTAACAAGGGGACTTGTGCCAGCATCATCCAATTGCTTAACTTAGGCTTTCCCTCTCCCTTTCCTTCCTGAAGTCGCCTTTGAATTTATCTGCCAGGATTCTGGGGAGAAAGGAAGGAGCAATATAACATTGTGGTAGTGGGGCCTTGAGGGACCTGGGTTCAGAATCTGCTGTATGTGAAGGTAAAGGACCCAAGTTCGTGGTCCTGCTTTGGTGTCAATCTGTGCATGTCGGAGCCACCTGCATGGCTGTGTGCTCTGGGGGAACTCGCTGCTCCTCTGTGCAGGGGAAATGAGAGCCGTGGTGCCCCCAGCCTGGGCACCTGCAGAGGCTGGACACCCCAGCATCCTCCCACCTGACCACTATTTCAATTCACATATAAAAAAGAGAATTTTGGAATTATGGTGAGTTTTCCAGGGAAGAGTGTCGAGTAATCTGTGCAGCATTAACTGCACCACCACCTGACAGAAGAAAAGCTGTCTGAGAGCACAGCGTTCTCTCAGGTGTGAGAGGGAGGAGCCACATTGTAGGAATATTATGGAAATTCCTTCAGTGGCTACCTGTATTACAGGAAAGTTGTCTCTCCACTACTGCAAGATTTAGTCCAGAGTTTAACATACTTTAAGAAATGGGACCACATAATTTGTTTGTAATTCTGGCGAAACCACTCTTTCTTATATAGCATATTGTAAAAAAGAATCCATTCCCTCATATCCAGTGCATTATTTATAGTTATTATCTCTTCTTTGTAGAAAGGTGAATGTCTATATAAATAATCGATTGCAATTATTAATTGGGGAACATGCAGTATTTTTATGCAACTTGTGTCATCCTGTGGTAGTTCTGAGTGCACCAGCACTCGGGTGGTGATTCTGGTCCCACTCCCAGCTGTGCCCCTGGGGGAGAGCTCCCCGGGGTGCTGGGCCTAGGGGGGCTGGCAGGAGGGACCTGCTTGCTCCCCCCTCGGGATGCTGGGAATGTCTGAGTGTGCTGATCTGATCTTGTGCAAAGGTGAATTTTGTCTGACAGGGACAGAACTTTTTTCTAGTCTAGAGAGATGTATAATGCACTGTCAGAGAACAAGCCTGATCTGTGCTGCTGTAGAGCTGAGCACCTTTTAACCTCTTCAGACTGTAAATTCTGAGCAGTTGATATTTGAGTGTAATTCCTCCAAACTGGCATTATTATTTGATTGCAATGAATTACCTTTTTTAAAAAAAATCATAAGTATAAATTCACTTGACTGATCCTGCAAATTATTTATGATGTAGTGTTTTGGTCTAGGATAACCTTTTAAAATAAATCAGTTTTTCAATAATAGTTCAATGTTTGCCCACCTAATGGTGTTCCCATTAAGATCTGCATTTGTCACCAACCTGCCTTTTCTGCGTGTGCAGGAGACAAGTTCCCGCCCCTAAACCCACTATGCTTGTAGGGTAAAGTAAATGCATGTCTTTGTAGGAGAATAAATAAAAAGAGCAAGCTGAGTCAATAAGCGGGTTCAATTCATGCCTCTAGCAATGGCGGACAGCTCATTTTGTAGATGTGGGTGTTTTGTTTACATTTATAATGCAGCTTTATTTAATGCTGACAGATATAGCTTGTGGCAAATGATAGTCAGAATGTATGAGCAGTCATAATGCTTCTGTCTTCTTATAGTGTGCTGCTGAAAATAAGCAGTTCACCTCTGTTTTTATTGAGGAAAGGATATGAGACAGCTATAGCTTCGTGAGGCTATTTATTGAGTTGTTTTACTAGCTGTGAACATGCCGCTTTATAGCAGTTGTGAAAATGGACTTTGCTAGTGTGTGGGAAAGGAAATAACATTGCAGTATACAAGGGTAGTAAAAAAACCCTCTATAAATAATTTTTCAGACTGAAGAATATTCTCATTTAAACAGCTAGAGAGTCTGGTGATTTTTGCCAGATGCCAGCTTTTTCTAGGATGGTGTTGGGTTACAATTGCTCTATCAAATGCTATTAATATTTTAATGTAAAACGATTAAATTTAGATAAGCCCTTTCAAGCCAAGGTGTTCAAAAGCTTTGTGGATAAAGTTTTGTGTTGTTGCAGAGTTATGTATGTTTACAAACCTATCAATATTTAATAGCATGGTATGATCTTAAGATCCTCAGGTCTGGGAAGAGAAGAGCCTGCCTGGTTTGGCAAAGCTTGGAAAACACGGGTTTAATTTGTGCTTGAGGTGCCTTGATGCTCTGTTGGAGCTCAGGCCGTGCGTGCTGCCGTGTGCTGGCTGCTCACCCGGGGGCTGCGAGCGAGCGCTCGGTGTGCTCGGGTTACACTGTGGGGGCTGAGAACGTGGCTCAGGATTCAGGTGGCTCTTTGCAAACAGGGTTTATCCCCAGGAACTGGAGGCCAGGCTTGGGAGGGCGAGCTGCAGTTCTGCTGCCAGGGTTCTTGCTCAGCATGGCCGGGTGCTGTCCGGGAGGTTGGGGGGGCTGCCAGGGAATGTGCCTCTTCCCACCCCAGCCTTCCCCAGCACTGCTCACCGAGGTGCTGAGCACAGCCCAGCATCAGCAGCTCGTGTGCCAGCCGGGGTCTCGGGTCCTGCCTGTCCCCTGGCAGCGCCGTGTCCCACGGGCTCTGGAGGCAGGGACACTGTGTGTCTGCTGGCTGAGCCACGGCACCCCCTGCGTCACCTGGCGCTGGTGGCATCCGGCCAGTTACTGCTGCTACGTGTCACTTAGCCTGTGGTGTTTCAAATCTTAAAATGCAGTATTAGGGATTAGGCAGGATTAGAGGAGTTCACTGCCTTTTGCCATTTCTATTTTTATTCACGTGTTCAGCAGCAGCACTGAGGGGCACAAATCATTTTCATGTATGCAAAAATAATTTTGAAAATGGTGTTGGTCTCAGCAGGTGAGGCCTTTTGTTTCTTCTATGTTTACATACAAATTCCTAGGGAACACTAAATATTAAATTGAAATAACCCTCCCTTATTATTACACAGCTATGGATTCAATTTAATTCTCTTCAGATAAGGTTTTTCTGGACACATATTTGCAATTGCCTGTCCTGTAAATACAGTTCAGACTACAGCCAGTGGCCCATTCCTACCTGCCTTTTCTGCAGGAAAGACTCTGTATTTATGTGCTTTTGGATTTTTTCAATGTAGACACTTTCCTTCTCATTCTCATTATGTTTATGGATTACAATAGTGCTGTAAGATGTCCCCCTTCCCCCCTTAACTGGACAGAGAAATGGGTTAATCTCTCCACAGAGCTATTCCTCTACTTCACCACCTGTTTCCAAATCCCAGTTGCCAAAGGAAGAAAAATACTGAGCACTGAGCCCTGCCTGAGCCCCTGCCTGTGGAGATAGCGAAGCCCAGCACCTACTGCATGCAGGGACTGAGGCTAAAAATGCAGGGTGAAAATGTGAAAGAATTTGCTATGTGTGCTTTGTTCTGGCTGGCAAACAAGGTAGCTCTTTAAATTGCATCACTGCTGTTCATGTTTTATAGCCGCCCAGGCTTCAGGCATTTGGTGCTTTCTCATGGAGAACACAAGGACTCTGAAAACCTTTGCTCTCCTCCTCTGACAAGATACCCTGGAGGTTCAGAGGTGAGACTATAATCAGACAAAATTTTACATTTTATTCTTTACACTAAGGAATTGGTCTCATTTTTATGAAAATAAATATATGGTCTAGCTCTCCTAATAAGACTGTCTCCACTGTGTTTAAGTAATAATCATTTATTGTTTAAATACAGTAGAGGCTGTAACAAAATGCTGTCAAGAGCCATCACACTCATTAACCTGCCAGCTAATTAGCCTCCTCCTGCCTGATTGCTGACAAGTTCTTCAATCTGAACCTATCGCTGTTGTGTCAGCGCTGAAGCACCAAGCAAAGTGGAGGAGGGCTCCATTAGATGTTTGCGAACAAAGTCTGTGCATTAAAGGTTTGTTTTCTGCACTCCAACAAATGTTACAGCATTAATATTCTCAGCTATAATTAAATTGGCAACTCTTAATTATGGTAATTAGTGCATTAACTATTTCTTTCCCGGCATCACTCCCAGGCAAGGCTCAGGAGCTCAAGACAAAAGCCAAGGGATGCCCGTTGCCTGGGGGGGGTTGGAGTCTCCCCTTCCCAAGGCTGAGCAGAGCATGGGGGAGGGGAGGAAGGAAAGTGGGGTCCTTGGCATCACAGACCTTATCCTTGTGTTACAGAAACACCCATGGAAATGGAATGAATGCAGATGTCCCCACCTGAGTAGCCAGAGGTGTAAGTGCTTTGGCTGACTGCTGTAGGAGCAGAGCAGAGGATATTGTCCTTTCTGCACTCTCCCAGACTCTGAAATTGGTTGCCCAAACTTTCTCACTCAGAGAATTCATGGAATGAGTTTTTCCAGTCTCAGTGGGCTGCCTTTGAACTAATGCTGTCATGACAAAGCCAGCCTGTGGATTGCCATCATTTGCATTAGTACTGTGTAGGTGGACCTGAGGGATGGAGGCATCAGAAGATCTCCAGTCTGTCTCCATTGCCTTGTGGCACTGTGTTCAGAAGGGAAACAGCTTGCTTTTGGTACAGGGGCTGAGGCCTGATGGTGCCGGTGCCTGGGGGTTGGTTGGAAATAGATGCCAATATATTTTTGAGGCCTTAGTTCCTAGCACTTTTTAGATGCCAAGACTCTTAAGGGATTTGTAAACTGACTTAAGTACCCACAGTCTCACTCTCCTTCTGAAGAAACTGGGACATGGGGAGAAGTGGTTTATCTAAAATCACACTGCAATTTTGGCTTAGGGTCGGGGCAGACCTGGTCTCACTCCACAGCCTAGTTCACTGCCCCAGCTCACTCCCCTCCTTTGTCAGGTATCCTGATACAGTTGGGATTTCACCTGATGTGAGTCTGCTTAGTCCCTGTTCTACTGACACTGGACACGGTGGGAATCTTTGGAAATCAAAGCAAGGTCAGTGCTAAATGCTGAACAGCTAGTGAGTAAAGGACTGGTATTCATCTGAGCTAAACTGGAAACATAAAGATCAAATAAATGTAAGGCCAGGTCCCAGCACTGAAAGTAAATTATCCTAGCGAGGCCAGGCGGGAGGGTCTCAGAACCTCAGTGCACCTGCAAATGATGCTGCATGTTTCTCTTGCGCAGACGTGCCAAGCCAAACAAACATCTCTGCTTGACTTGTGCAGAAGAGCATCTTTGCAGTCAGCTCTGAAACCCATCTCCAAGTTTATCCCCTTATCTCAAGGAGAAGGGAAGTTCTGCCCCGATGTCTCTGGTGGAAGACAGCAGCTTTCAGGGGTAGCAATTCTTGCTACTTTCAAAGGGGGAAAAAGCATTACCTTGATATTAGCTTTTTTTTTTTTTTCCCCTAGCGCGTAATAATTCTGTATGTATACAGCAAAAAGGGAGATAACCCAAGGCAAATTTAATTTCAGATTGGGTTTTTGCTTAATGTATTATTCATAGTATTATTTATATAATCACTTAGACACATCCCTGGCAATAAACTGAAAACTTAACTTCAACAATAATGGTCACCTCTATTTTGGGGGTGATGGTGGGCTGGAAGCCTTTGGCTCTACTTCATCACCCTGCAAGGGTTTTAATAAGGGCTGCAGTGTGGGGGAGGGTATTTAATGAGGGGCTTGGAGGCAGGTTGTTTGGCAGCTTTTTTTTTACCCCCAACATTTTTGCTGCATGACCTGGTTTTGCATTTTTCTGCATCTCTGTTCATCTAATTAGGATGTTCTAAAAAGACCTGGACCACTTATTGTACAGAACTGTAGCCTGTGGGTATTTAATAAGGAGCTTTCAGTGGTACATTTGCATCTTTTGCTCGGGGTCTGAATAGCGAATTACCTTAAAGATCATTAGGAGCGCTGCTGTATTGTTAAAATCAGGACACGATATTCTAATGACAGTTTAAAACTTGAGGCATTCCCTATAACACAGTTCACTCCAGCATAATTGTGCATTGCACAAGTGACCCTGGTATAAACTGCTGATATTCCCAGCTTCTTCCACTGCATGTTGCTGCAGGCAGGTAGGTTTCCACCCAAACACCCAGCCAAGGAGCACAGCAGCAACAGCAGTAACAATGAGCCTTTTGCTTGTTGTGTGCACTCAAGTGTGTGGCTGTTCCACAGCTCCAAAGCTGTACAAGGGAGAGAAATGTGAGTTGGAGTCAACAAGCAGAAGGTGGTCTTCTCGTGCTCTTCATCACAACCTGGGTAATTGTTGGTACTGGTGTTCATTGGCAGAGGAGCATGTGAACTGCTTGGCATTTCCCAACTTTCTGGTCATTATTTCGTGGCCACAAAAGTGATGTCAAGCCCCAAATCCAGGCTGGCTGTTCTGTGGCCTGTGTCTGGGATGTGCCAGGACCTGTGCAAACCAGAGAGCCCGCCTCATCTTTCCTTCCGTGTTCCTCAGACACTGCCAGGTCAGAGTTACAGGAACCACAACCCCCTTTGTCCTGAGGAAGCGGCTGTAGCTGGAGCTGAGAGGGGCAGCTGAGCCAGCCCTGAGCACTTCTTGAGCACATCAGTGCTGGTGGGGGAAGCTGGGCTTTGGTGAAGTCTTGTGCTGAGGAATTGTGCAGAGAATTGAGGTACCTTCATGTGAATCAGGTGCTTGGGCAGAGGAATATTTTTGGATGCTTTTTAAGGTTAAAACTGCCAGGAATAATCTGGTGATTTGGCAGAGGAGATGTTTGTGAAAATAAGAATTTCTCTTTAAAACATTCAGTGTAACCAGCATTATTTTTTTCCTCTGGGATCCCAGACAATGAATGCACAGGCCTGTTCATTAATATCAGTTGTCTTCTGCAGGGAGTATCCAGATTTGTCGTGCCAGGTTTTAAATTTTTAATGTATTACCAGTTCTTACGCGAAGCAGGCCTTTTCTTTGTTCTTTTTTATACTAATACTGTTTTGTATTCAGCCTTGCTCTTGTCTGATACATCTCTTAGTATCCCTTATGAAAGCTCTCCCCTTATCAGCGCCTGTTAGGTTTGACAAAGTCTCTCTTTGTGAGTTTCTGCAAATGTTCGCTTCCCGTTTTCTTTTCAGAAGTGCTGGTGGTGTTTTGTGTAGTAATTGCTACATGCAAATCTGCGGCTGGTTTGGCAGTGTTGGTGTCGGTCGTGTTGCAGGGACTGGCAGTGCCTCCGAGCGGGAGGGACCAGGGACCACGACAGGACCGGGGCTCTCGCCTCCTCTGCTGGGCCTTTGCTTTGCTGGCATGGGGGAGCTGTGCCAGGCACAGGACGGCTCCAGGACATTTTCTAGCTTTATGCTTGTGAGAAACTTCTGTTTCATTCTCTTCCCCCCCTGCAAATCCTTCTGCTGTGTTTGTCGATGGCAGCAGAGCGCTAACTGTGTCAGCGGGGGGAGGCTCCGGGCTGGGCCTTCACGCCGTGGCCCGGGCCTGGCTCTGCGGCCCCGTTCCTGGCGTGGTAATTGCTGCACGTGTTGCTAGAGCCCTCGGGCACGGTCTGGGGTGTGACATGTCGAGTCGAACCAGACCAAGCGATTTGCATGACAAACTGTAACTCTTAAAAATCATGCTCATAAACATAAATAATTAATCACATTATAGTTTTTATCATCCTTTTCCTTCCTAGCAGTATTAATAAGTAGCTCATCTTCTAGCAGCACCTGTTAAACCCAAAGCTGTCAGTCTTTATTTTCCCCAGAGAGCTGGAGAGAAATCTGTTATGCAATAATTTCTCCTTTACTTTGTGATGTGACTTTGGTGCATTTTCTGTTGATCTGTGTGTACACAATGTGTGATACTTGTCTCCTTTACTTGCTTGCTTCACGCCTGCACTCCACCAGCCTGGGACCCGGTCGGAGGTACCGGTCACACTGTGGTCTCAGTGCTGGCCATGGGGACAGTCACACAGAGGCACTAATGGGGTAGCCATGGTGTTGGGCCGTGCTCTTGCACCCTGACCTGACCCCATTGTGACAGGCAAAGTGGAAAATTTAGCTCACATTGCAAGTTGTGGTTTTCTGCAGTTTATGGAATAAATAAAAAAATAGGTGAAGATGTTGTGTGGCACATGTAGAGACGGGCTGTTCTCCACCTCTTTACAGATCATTGCGTCTGTTTGTGACACCATTGGACGGTGACAAGCAGAGCCAGACAAGGGGACCCTGGCTGAGCTGGGGGCTGGAGCTGGAGCTGCCCCATGCTCAGGGCTTGAGAGATGGGGAGAAGCCATGCGACAGCCCCCAGTGGTTCCTTCAGGGAAGAGCACCAGCATTTTGAGAATAACCTTTATTTCCACTTGATTTGCCCCTTACAATGGTCATGTGCTAAACAGTGCCTGCTTCCAGTGAGACCCGTTTTGAGGGTCACCCAGCTGGATGGGCTCAATCCGGATGAAGCACTCCCCATCCCTCCTTGGCCCTGGCAGCAGACCTTTGTTGCCTGTGCCTGGGGACCCATCCTGATGGGCAGCCTTCCCCCATACCCTCTCAAATGGCACAAGGTCTCTTGTTTCGTGGTGGATAAGGGCCATGATGACTCTGGGGGTGCTTAGCACATCCTGCAGTGTCCCGGGGTGGTGTGAGGGGCTGGGCTGTGCCGTGTTTCTGCAGCCAGTGCTGCAGGTGCCCTGCTCTGGTGGTGCCTGTGGCGAGGGGAAGGAGCTGCGTGGGGCCACAACCCTGCCTGTGCTGCCTGTCCCTCTCCTCTTCCTCAGTTTACAGCCCTGAAATTCCAATTTAATACTCATGCAAAGAGGGCTGCAATAAATCTTGCAGTCAGCATTAAATATTGTTTGTTTTAGCTGCCTTGCACTTCATGTTTCCCCTTTTAAGGGGAGAGCCATTACGAAAGGTTAGATTCACAGTTAGTGGTGCTTTAGCTCTCCCTTTTGAATCAGTGAGGTTGCCGTTTTATTGCTCTCTGACTTGCACTTCAGTGATGAGAGTAAACTAGCATCAGATTAAAGGTCAGCAAATCCCATCAAAGAGAGGAATATTAGGGGCACAGATAGTTGGAGAGGCAGCACACCACTGGGTATTGACAGGGTGATTCCAGGGTATCACTCAGCAGAATTATAGCTGCCCAGAGAGTCAGTACTGCTTTAATGAGCCTGTGTGAAGAGGAAGAGGGTGGATTTATGTAGTTCCTCATAATTTTCTGTAGAGACTGTTATTGCAGACATTCTGTAGAGTGTTCTGGTCTTTCATTTAATTCAAAGGTCCTGAAGCTTTTCCATCCAAAGATTCCTTTCTGTTAGTTCAAATCAAAGCTGACATCTCTGCCTTTAGCACCTGAAGCACCCGCTCTGGGAAGGGCATTTCCCTTGCAGGTTTGAAGTCCTCTGTGCTGGTAACCTAATCTGCAGCCCTGTGCTGGGGCTCGGTGGCTGTGTATTTTACCTTTGGACAGGCAGCTAAAACCATAATTTCTGTTTCATTCTGAAACGGATGTTGGAAAAAGATGAGAATGTACAGTGTGTTCTTCTGTGATTTCTGGGCTGGGAACCCCGCATAGTTTCATTCCCTATCAGGTAAGTATTACCTTTAGTGCATGGTTTGCATGAATATATATGTGCTTTCTTTGTTTTGTTGAGATACAATTAAATAAAATACAGACAGCACAGAGAAGAGATGTGCCTCACACGGCCCCATCAAACCACAGCAAGGTACATAATGGTGTGTAAACCTCTGTAGAAGGAGAACATTGTGAGAGACAACAAAGTCAGCAGCATTTATTTCTACTCCTTCCTCTCCCTTTGTTGCCAGTATATCAAGCAGAAGATCTAATGTTTATGCTGGGCAATAACAAAAGTGTTCCAAACATTGTCCAAAACCAGTGCATTTTCTCTGAAAACAAAGCAGCTGGAGCACTTCCCTGTGTACCTAGTTACATTGTAAGGCTCACTTGGTATTTATACAGCTTTTGTTTACAGCTTGCTAAAACCAACAATTTATGAGCAACTTTACCGATCAGTTTAGAATCTGTTCAGTTTTATTACCAGTGTAGATATCCATTTATGTGATTTATTGTCAGGAAATTCTGCATGTGTAAAACTTTGATCGTATTTTTACATAAGTGTGTGATTTTGCAATGTTAAAGCAGGGACCTTGTTTGCCTGATTTACTGCCGGGGGGCAGGCCATGCAGCCCCCAGCTTTCTGGGGCACTGGGCATGGGGCACAGGCACGTCACCTGGAGCCCCCCGACAGCAGCAACGCTTTGCAAGGTCTCA